>JASAMZ010008448.1:0-40342 GCA_030248115.1 Linhomoeus sp. GSCO2_2 | reverse complement strand
AAAATAAAATAGAACAACATAAAAAAGGAGAAGAAAAATAGAATAAAATAAAGTAGCTTAATATTAAATAACACAAAACAAATTAAAATAAATTAAACTAAATAAACAAAATCAATCAAAATCAAATAAATCAACTCAACAACAAAATCAAATGGAATGAAATATAACAAATTAAACTTAAAGAATTAACGAATAAAATCACGAAATTAAATAGTTTGGAAATAAATTAGTTTTTACTGGCTGTAACGGATCGAATTTATATTAAATTAGATTAAATAAAGTTAAATTTCGAAAACTCGACTTCTGCGCGTGTGCCTAGCTGCCTACAAAAGCCTGTACCTTGGAGCAGCGCGGGTGCGGCATGAAGCGGCCGAAGTCGAGTTGTGCCTGCTCCTTCTTGCAGGGGCAGGAGGAGTTCGTCTCCGTGTAGCGCAGGAAGTTGCCCTGCTGACCGTCGGCGTCGAACCACGTCTGACACCTGCGACAGAGAGGATGCGCTTGTTCTGCGAATCGACCGACACCTCTCGGCATCCGCGCGACTCGGGCGAACGAACCAGTCCTTGGACTGCTCCTTGACAAAGGCTTCCTCCGCCTCTCTGTTGTTGGCCAAGCCGCCCGTCGTGCCCGCCCCATACCTGGGATCTACCCTGGCCCACAGCCAGTGAAGCGGGATTGGAGGCGACAGAATCCTGTCAGGGAAACGAGAGACCTTGCAAACTGTTCTGTTTGGTTCCTTGTACAAGGTACCTATGTAGTTTGGCCATACCCGGAGGGTATTTGGTTGTCTGGCAAAGTGGGGTCGGTGGCGGCCAGTTTCAAGTAGCCGAAGCGATAGGTGTAGAGGTTTCGCCAGAAGTAGTAGTCGTATACGCCAGAGACGGGGTTGTAGGGCTGGCCGTCCAGCATCAGTTCGAAGTTGTCCAGGCGAATCTGCTCGGTCACGGGCCGGTAGCGCTCATCGCTGGAAAGCGGACAATATGTATCAATCGCAACGTGAGGGCTGCATAATATTCATTGCATTATGATGTAATAATGCAATATCTATATTTTAGAACGTAACACTCCATCATTACATTATAAATCATGCGTTATTCTTTTTATTATACTTTATTATTTTATTATTCATTACCTTATTAATTACTACATTATCATTCGCGTTGCGTGGCGTCCCACCTGAACATGTCTTGCTGGCTGATGGGGTTGTTGATGGTGCTTGTGTATCTGCCCAGGATCTTATGTTGAGGTATGAACTTCTGGCTCTCGTCGTCGTTGGCTTCGCGGTATCCCACCACCCAGAGCTCCAGACTCTGGGCGTAGAGTCGGCTGTCGTAGATGCGCAGGTTGCGGTAGTTGTTCGGGTTCGTCCTACAACGCGTCGCGATACATAATAAGCGTCTCGCAGTAAGTACACATGACGGGTCGAAGTGCCTGATGTCCGGATTGGAGAAGTTCCTCGGGTACCACGAGATGCGCATAACATCGCTTTCTATTGGATTCTTGAACCACGCATGGACGTTGCCGATCTCCAGGCGCGTCGGGTCGAAGGTCGGCGGCACTGCAGCGATTGTGGAATGGAAGTGAAGCAATCATAGAAAGGTCCCGAGACAACTCACCAAAATACATCCAACCGACGAAGGCCTTATTGGCCTGTGTCAGACTCTGAGGCTGGAGGAAGACCTGCTTGGTTCCCCAGTCTTGAATTCGGGGCAGGCGGCAACGGGCGATGGCGCTGTTCATCACGATGCATTTGGCCGCCTGCAAAGTAATGCGATCAGCTTACACCGAAACCAACGACAAATAAGTTGCAAAAGTTTCAAATGGGAGTTTTCACCTCTCGTTGGGAGATCTGCAGCACGTATGTTTCGTCCTGTGTCAGGCAGATGCCGTTGACGTCGACGTCCGTCTCGCCCAGCATGTTGACAATGTTGGGGTAGATCAGCAGAGGGTCTGGGGTAAAACGCCCGGTTTAGATTCCAATGGAAACAAAATTCTCTTTGCAAGGCGCGCCTACACGTTCCGCCAGTCTTGTTGGAGCACCCGCCGCGACGAACCACGTCGTCCACACGAAAGAGGTGCCGTCCTGAAACAAGTCGAGCTACAGTATCACAATATCGATGTGACTGATGGAGAGCAAAGACAGAGTGGCGGCGCGTGCCTCGCGTGACGTGCGGCACTCCGGAGCGACGAGCCAGCGACCTCGGGTCCTGCTTGTAGAACTGCGAGATGTCGACCAGCACTTGTCCCGTGTGATTGCCGCCATTGAAGAGCGCCTGAGTTCACAGTCTCTTCGCCGTTGAATATGCGCAGTCACAGCACAAAGTCGATCGATCTCACCTGGCACCGTCCTCGAATGGAGTTGCCCCGCACGTCGGAGGCGGAGAAGTCGAGCCGGTCATAGTTGATCATGGTGTAAGCGAGGTGGCCGCTGACGGCGCCGAGCCACACCATCTGGTACGTCGCCACCTAAATTGTACTGGGGTTATGAAACAATCAGTTGCGCAATTCGTATGTAGTTAACGTCCATATGACGGTCGTCGTCGTCACCTGGTCGCGAGCTTGGTTGCCCGACGCCGTGGCAGTCACCATGTTCTGCCAGGTGACAACTAGCGCCGCGTCCGCTCTGAAGGCGCTGGCGCCCACCACGCCCTCTGCAACGGAACGATTCACAGATGTTTTGTTACAGCTGCCTATCGCGTCTGCGGCGTATGGCCAATTCAGTGGAGAAGGTCCCTTCCTTCCCCACCTTGAAGGTCGCGCATGGCCTGCTCGAGGAACTGGTCGCCGATCTGGTTCGACACGATGTGCCTCGAGTCGCGAGAGCGTCGGCCGTCTCTGGTGAAGAGGCCCGATTGGATGGGATTGTTAGGGTCGACGCCCACGATGTAGGGGCGGTCGAGGCCGGCCAGCGATGACCGGATCACGACGCGATACCAGATGTTGGAATAGCCTTGCTGTAGAAAAGATAGAGAGTAATTATGGCCTTATATGGAACGCGCTGGCGGACATAATGACAAATTGTATGTACATTGCAGATACCACTGCTGCTTGAGGCAAACTTAGGCAGATTGCTGCAGATTCAAGGTACCTATGTACAGTGTATAAGTCAGCGTAACTGTCAGTAGTACTGCGTGCTGACCCGATCGCTAGGCTTCTGCTTGCAGAGGTAGGGGGCAATCATGGCCGGGTCAGTTTTTTGCGGCCAGTTGACGTCCTCGAAGAGACTGAAGGTGATGCCTGGCTCGGCGACCGTCGCGAACGCCACGTAGCCGTGGGGCGAGATCTGTGCCGATTCACAAAGGGTGGCTTCGACATATACAGGGCACTCACTCACAGGGCAAGTAGAACTGAAATCTGTCTCACCGTCGAGTAGTTGTAGCTCGCACCGTAGAACGGCATATTGAGCCCCAACTTCACTTGAATCCCTTGGTCCATCTGATTGGATGGAACCCGCTGATCGCCGGCGCGCTCCCCGAAGTAGTACAGATTGTCTGAATGGTTACGCGGACGTGATAGAAGTAGGCACATGAGACAAATGGACCGCTGTGCTAGTCTTGGCCTTTCTATTACGCTCTATAACTGTATTGAATCCACCCTGCCTGATTGGTCACTTCGGTTACGCCAATGAAACGTCGTCCGATCTGACTATACTTTTGTTAATGCAACAGCAAATTTATTAGCTGTTAGTAACGGCGGTGTGTTGTTTGCTGTGGTACCATAGCAGCCGACGAACTGCTGATTGTTGGTCCGTCGGGCGGCCCTGAACTGTCCGCAGCCGGTGGGGTCCACGAATCCCGGGATGTTGGGTCCTATCGGGTTTTGAGGAGGCTGCTGTGGAGGCAATACGGGCGGCTGATCGACAACTTGGCCGGACGCCAGCGACGAGTACATCAGCACCACAGCAATTGCAGCTGCCGCTCCGAAGGGCCTACTTCGCGCCATCCTTGAGCGAACTTCGCCTTGAATTGAAACGAACGAACGCAGTCGCGTCAGTCCAGCCGTACGCGACGCCGCTATACATATGCGTTTACTGACAGGGTTACTGTATCTCTAAACGCGCGTAAGCAGGGAAGGTTGGGAATACATACCTCTGGTTCTTTGATTGACTGAATGTCCAGCGCTCGCAAATCCTATATGAATTTTGTCACCGTTCACTGAACCTACACGAACGCATGAATATTTTTGCGTCGTACTCTAAACGCAAGGAAAGCCTATGAAATCACCGTCGCCGTGCTCGTCAACACGCTGGTGAGGCGGAGGCAGGGAGTATGAAGGCAGCTAGCGTCTTCAAAGGCAAACAAGCGTATGAACTACAATGGGCGGCAGCGAGAAGGTAAGCCGTCCAGCGCACGTTCGAAGCAAGCCGCCCGCCGTAACTTGGGAGAGGCCGATAACGCAATGGGGTCGGCCGTCGGCTGGTGACAATGCGCAGTGTCGCAGGCGCGCCGAAGTCGAGGTGCGCGGGCGGGCGGCTTCTCGGCGGAGAAGGGTAACAGCTTGCATGCAAACAGTGGAGCGGAGCGGACGCCGCCGCGATTGGTATGTGAGAGCAGAAGAGGGCGACGACGAAGAAGGCCGTTTGGGAGATGGCGAGGAGACGACGGTCGTCTTTCTCACTGTGTACACAAACAAGCACATGCGCCGCCTGCCTGCACGAAGTGGTCGCCGCCGCCGCTTGGGGAACACGAACACGGCAACAATGGCGCTGCTGCGGCCGGCAGGAACCGCTGACTCAGAGTGTCAGCGATACGCGCAGGTACCGCCGGCGGCCGCTTACGCTGCAGCAGTCACCTTTGCGGAATGCGCAACCGACCCCTCCTGTAGGCTTATCAGTCGCTTCACTTCTACTGCCAGCTAGGTATTTCAAAAGTAAAACTGGGCGCCGAGATGCGGGGGCGTGCCCACTGCCGCTTGCACAACTGCATGCAACGAAGCACTTCGCCTGTTCCAAGTTGACTCAACGTCCAATGCTTCACAGCGCTTTCTTTGGTCGTTCGCCGAAGAAAATCTCCCCTTCGTTCGGCACTGTTCATTGTGTTCGCGTGTAACGAGCTCCGCTTCTGAAGAAATCGACACCCAGTACCACCCACCACAAACCCACTGATAAGGGCGCTTCGTTGTTCGCTGCTTCGAAAACAAAATGCTGCTGCGCTTCGCCGACGTTGATCTGTGCTAGGAGCGGACACTGTCTGCTGCGCATCGAAACGGTCGGGTGAAACGTTAGCCCACTTGGTTGCTCATTGTAATAGGACCACCAACTGGGAAATTTTGACGGCCGATTATAGCTTTTCAACAGGGCCGGGCCGTAAATAACTTGCACTTTGAAAAATCTAGAAAGTAGGAACCGAGCAGAGGCAGAAACAAACGAGGAGCGGAGTAGCAGCGCTCAACAGCGAAGAAGAGTGCGTGAGGGGGAGTTATGTTCGTGCTTGCGGTTCGTGATCGACAAAAGTTGTGGAACGACCGGTTTCCGACTCGACTCGCTTCCAGTAGGAAACGTCGACGACACGCGCCAACACAAACAAAAAGACGTTCGGCACACCTCGACAGGGAACAAAGGAAGGAGAAACGAGCTTCTTCACAGACTCAAAATCGGCCAAATCCGACGCATATTACGACTACGGTAGCACAGAATCATCACGCGAGACGGGGAGAGACTCAGAGGGCGCCCAGATGGTCTTTGACCACTTCCTTGGTGAGTCGTCGAAAGCCGTTCTTGTCGCAGACGGCCACCTCCACGTTCTCCTCCGTCATGCCCACGTCGAAGGACTCCTTGAGAGTCAGCAGGGCGCAGTGGATGGCGTCCTCCAGCTCCAAGTCGTCGAAATATCTGCGGAAGAGTTGGATAGAATAGAGAGCCACCACTCCCTCCCAGTATCACAACTGGGAAGTCAAATTCGCATCGGCGCTTGGATGCCAACCAGCCAGCGTGAATATCGGCTGCCCAACGACTCCGCCTTGTACGACGTGCGCAGGCGCAGCAGCCCGTTGAGTGTCAAAAGTGTCAGGTCACAGGGCCTACAAAAGGCAAAGGACACAGTGCGTCCCCTTATTTGCCTCCTTCCGACCTCTTCTCCAGAAACGTCTTGGCGTTGACGTCGTTCTTTCCTAACGCCGTCGCTTTCCACGCGAAGTATGTACCCTGAACGATATGAAGTGGAGGACTCCAGAGTTCGGCATTTAGTAGAAGCCGGAAGATGATAGAGAAGGCAGGCAGACGGCAGTGAAAGGGCTGTTCTCACCGACGGATCGCACTGGAAGAGCAGCGGCACCTTGCCGTCGTCGCAGCCGGCCACCAAGAGGGAGGCGCCGAAGGGACGCACGCCCCTAGATACGACGAGGCAATTGGACGGCGCAAGCGTCGATTCCAGGAAGAGAAGATAAGGGCTGTGCTCACCCGCTGTGCGTGTATTCCTGCATGATGGCGGCCACCTTGCCCACCAGCTGCGTCGTGGGAATCTCCTCGCCGTGCTGCAGCTGGTACTCCGCCGCCATCTTGCGCGCCTTCGTCACCAACACCCTGCAACACCCTGCTCTTATTTACCTAAAGACATTTCGCCGAATATGTAGCCCGATCCTACAGAGTGGTTGTGAGTACAACTTTTGGCAAGCAAGCAAAGCAGAACCGGAAGCAAACGGACCTGAAGTCCGGTCCCATTCCGCTGTAGACGGCGCCGATTCGGCTCGAGATCATCTCGATCTTCGGCTGGAACTCCACCAGCAGCGACTCCGTGTTCTCCGTGGCCAACACCACGCCGTCCTTCGCTGAGACAAGGAGATAGAGAGATGGCGCCATCATCACACACTCAATCCTCACCTACCTACCAATCTTGTCAATCAACCGCCGCAAGCGGCAATAGGAGGACATGCCAACAAGCATTCTAACAACCTAACCAACCTTTGATGCCCACGGAGGGCTGGCCGTTCTTGACCGCGTTCAGCGCGTACTCAATCTGCATCAGCTTCCCCGAAGGACTGAATTGAAATGCCAGCGAGTGTCAAAACAGTAAAAAGTCGAGGTCAACTACGAAAGTTCAACTACAAAAAAGAACATCTCTCTGCCCTGTCTGTCTACAGACAGACCTAAACGTCGTCAGAGAAAAGTTGTAGTGGTCGCCCATCTTTCTCTAACTTCTCTTTCAACCGTAAATACCCTTCAAAACTCAAATCTTCAGAACTCAAATCAAAACAGCGACACACTGTCGGTCAGCCCCTCCCACAATTGCTTTGTAATCGTGCCATGCTAGGGGGTAGATAAACGCTGGCACTGGCACTGGCACTGGCACTGGCAGTAGGGCGATAAACGCTGGCACTGGCACTGGCAATGATCTTATTTCAAGGTTCATAACTTTGCCCATAGATGCCACCCATGACATTACCACGGATTTTGCGGTTCCACCCTACTGCCAGTGCCGATTCCTTACTCTGCGTGTGTTGCCGTGCGTCGTAATCCGAGCAGTACTTCTTCCATCGACGGCATACGGTGTTTGCGAGTCGCAGAAATCGGATCAAACAAATACACCAAGGACGCACGAATCACTGTAGTAGATATATGGCCCACAGCACATTCGCCTTCGCTTTTCGCGCCGCTTTGGTGAGAACCGATTGGACTGGGCGACTGAGCCCATCGTAGAATACCCATTCGTTCTGCCACCGAACCACAGCTGTGAAGTGACTGGCGTTGTGGCTGAAGCGAAGCAACTGGTAACACCGGTGGAAAGCGACAATTTAAGGCATTTGTATGTATTTCTATGTTGTACGTTTCAAAGAGTGTGTGTAGTGGTGGCACATACTCATGCTGTATGATGCCCCGCAGATGGAATGTCCTGCCATCAATGCGGACTGTGGCTGGCAACTGAAAGACGTCATCGAGGCTGTTGAGGGTCCCGACGCTGATGGGCAGGAACCAGGGGCTGCGGGAGAGGAAGTGCCGAGCCGAAACTGACGTCCGCCCTAAAGGGAAATTGTATAGAATGTAACTATAAAATGGTACGCCAGTAACTGGTGATTGATGATGGGCGAGGTATGTAGGCAGTGAAGATTCGACACAAACCGTTGCAGTAGAGCCGCGTGACAGGCCTCCCACCCTCCTTGTAGTTGTGCGTACTGTCCTCTTCAAAAACTGGGTCAGTCTCATCTGGCTCAAATCCGCCTGGTTGGCGCCAATCCTCGAACTCAGCTCCACACCTGCTCCCACCGTGGAACAACGACTCCAGAAGCAACGCTTCTCTCTCAACTGTAGACTTGCTGTTCCAGCTGCTGACGCTAGACACTGCGAACGACGTCAACTTGCGGAAGATGGTCTTTTTGGGGCACCTGAAGAGAATGATGCATATGAATAATTACGGCATCGCTGTGTTAAAATACGCTGCCATGCTAGCTCTACCTTGGCGCACTACATGTCAGCTCCAACTGGACAGCGAAAACTTGGATCAGATGCTGGATGAAGTTGTCAAACAGGCTGCCAAAGAGATTGGTGGTGGTCGCCGTGGCGGCCGGCTTTCCCAGCTTGGAAATGGTCTCCACAATGGTGTCTTTTCCCTCTCCATAGCGGCCAAACATCATGTGCTGCAGTCCGTGCCGCAGGGCATTCTCAAACTGACTCTGACCGATCAACTGCAGGAGAGCAGGCGACTCCACACAACTACAAGCCAAAATCGCCAAAAAGTTGTCAATTGTGCATGTGTTTGTGGCGTTGCTGCCGCCCCAGAAAATCTTGGGGAAGATGGCGCAGTTGCTGCAGCGCCAGGGGTAGCTGGAACGCGGCGTGCAGTACTCAGGAGCAATCGACATGCAACTGGGGTGATACCACTCCTTGCAACCGTCGCATTCGACCAGGCCCTGCGCGCCCAGACGACCAGCGGTGGTGCCATCGATCCAAGGCGTCTGACAGGCGCAGAAAAGCCTTGGGCGCTTGCGCGCTGGAGCGTAGGTTGGCTCGCATTGTGCGTATGCGGGCGCAGGAATAGCGTCTGCCAGGAGCCCCTCAGTGACACTCGCAACGTTCGCCCGGTCCATCTCGACGTACGCTGGGTCAATCCCCTACAACAGCCAGTCCTGTGGTCAGGGTGGAGCGTGATTCCTTTAGTGTACAACTATGTACTGTAACAGAGTTTACATGTATGTATGTGTGTACATAGCAGGACTACGTAGGTACAGTACAGTCATCCATAATATGCATAAGAGACCTTCAGTAGCAGCAGTAAGACTGCAACGGTGGCCTCGTGGCGCGTGCCTGGGACCTGGAGGGGGGACAGATACAGGTTTGACGATCCCTTCAGCGCTGTCGCGCCGTGATAAATGAGTTCTTTCGTATCGGTTTGCTCGTCGTAGACAGAGTAGATATGGGGCCACAGGTGGGACGTTCTCGTCTTCTTCCACGTCAAGACTGCCAGTTGCTGTGACGTTGTCTTGAAGATGGCCACTTGGCCAGGAGCGACGCGGCCGCGAAGGGGCTCTGCGAAGCAGGGGTGCAGCACGCCATGAACGAGGGATGGGAACTCTGCCTGGAGCGTCAGCAGAGCTCTGAGGAGCTTGTCCGCGTCAGCGTCTGCCGGAGTCGGCGGGTCAGCAGGCGTCTTTGGACATGACGCAGATGGGTGTTCAGGGGGACTATTCATCCCCTGTGGAGAGGCCGCCATGACGACTGGGCTGGGACAGGGGGACTGCTTGTCGCCATCCACTGGATGGGAACACTGGGCCGCCTTGGCTGCTTTGGTGGGTTCAAGATTAGACATAGTAATTCGCAGATGACCACAGCTTTTGAAGTTTCATCTTACTGAGGTAAATAGCCCTACCATCAGAAGTGCGCTTGATGTCGCAGTTGTCATCAGAAGCTGAGAGTGCTTCCCGCTCAGGGGCACCCTTTTTCCCGCGTTTCTTCACACTCCGCGCTCTCCGAACGTTCTGTAGCAGTCTTCCAGTATTAGCCGATCCCTGAATTATGATGGCATGATGTAGGTACACAACCCTGTTGTCCCCAGCAGTCAGGACATGCCAAGTCTTAGCAGCAACACACCTTGGGCGCGCTTGGGTGTGTCCAGCCCATGTAAGCGTAACACTTGTAGATGTGTGTGCACGTTCTCACAGCTGGGCACTGACAAGTGTCTCCATTTCGCTGCATGATGGTCACAGCGTAGAGCCTATCGTTTGACCCCTTCACCATGAACGCCTGAAGATCCTCGACATAGACGACGTCCTTCTGCTGCTTGGTGTTGTCGGCCACCTTTGGCACTGACGTGGCTCTCGAGGCGCTTGGCGCCTAGAGTACATATTAGGTATTATATTTTACTTATGCCACAATATAATACCTTATTGCATTATTTGTTATACCTACATACAATGCATTATTTGTTATACATACAGTGTCCACATACATACATGATATGATCGTAAATCACTCGATTCTTGAGCACTGAAGTCACGCGCTTTTGAGTCTTATGGGAGGGCGGCCGTTTTGGCCAAATGGGGGGGGGGGCGGACGCACACCCGCCCCCCACCCCCTGGAACCGCTACTGCTTATTGGAGTAATTACGGTGGGTTAAAGTGCACACCGTCTGACTTTTTGAGAATGTCCTCCTTCACTGTGGACTTCGCCGTCGCAAATGGCCGCTGCTTGCCTTTCCTTGTCGTGGCGTTCCGATGTGGGAAGGGTTTGTTGTTGTTGTTGTTGTTTTTGGGGGCGACGCGAGGAGGCTATTTGTCATTTGCAGCCCATTTCGCATACCCTTAGTAACACAACCGATGCTGTAAGGAGCTAGTAACGTCCAGAGGCACAGATGAACCTGAGGACGTCCCAGAGGGACAGCTCCCTGATCTCCTGGGGGGCAGCGGGAGCCACCCCCCAGGTACGAATGCGAAGGGCCAGAAGCGCATCACATTCCACTAGAAAGTGAGTGGCAGACTCGTCCGCCAACCCACAGAACTCACACGTCGGGTCACCAGTTAGCCCAACCCTGTACAGGTGCCAGTTAAGGCCATGTCCTGAAAGTACTCCAACAGCTGCCCGAAGAGTATGCCTAGATAGACGCATCAACCTGGCAACGGTGGATCTATTAGGCCAACAGATGAAGGCCCTAGCTTGCTCGCAGTCAGCTCTAGCGTGCCATTCTGCCTTATGCTTGCCCACCAACCACTTAGTGAGCTGTAACTGAACTGTGCACTTGGGTACACCAACAATAGGCTCCCTTCCAGGGAGGGGAGCCAAACAGCCAGCTTTAGCCAGCTGGTCTGCCTTCTCATTGCCAGGCACACCCCTGTGACCTGGCACCCAGTCAAGACTGAGCCGATTCTGAGCACCCACTCGGTTGAGCGCTTCTCTGCACTCTGCCACCAGGCAGGACTCCACTCTGAAAGAAACCAGTGCCGCCAAGGCGGAGCGACTGTCTGTGAAAATGGTAAAGGACCATCCAACGACTTCACGGTCTAAAATGTAGAGTGCGCATTGCAAGATTGCATACACCTCCGCTTGAAAGACCGTTGCAAACTTGCCCAGTGGGAAAGACATCTCCACGTCCCACGTTGGGATGTAGACGCCCGCGCCAGTCGTTGTGGACAGACGCGAGCCATCCGTGAAGCATGGGACGCCCATCGACCTCGGAGGCCTGGCCGCCAGGACCCTCCTCCACTCCTCTCGACTGCGCACCTGTGTCTCAAAGTGGCATTTGAACTCAAACTGACGTGAACGACAGTCGGCCCTTAGTTTGGCACATGGCACATAGGCTTCCAGCTGAGATTTCAGGCGCGAATGGGGCCCCCTCCCCAACGCGCCCGCCTCCCAGCTCCCTGACTGGGTCAGTCTATAGCAGGTAGCGAGCGCCTCTCTCCTGACCAGCAGATGCAGTGGAGGCAGCCCCAGGAGCACCTCCATTGCAGCTGTTGGTGTGGATCGAAGCGCCCCCGTGATGCAGAGGCAAGCCAGGCGCTGTATCTTGGACAGATCGCGCCTGGCCACCACCAACTCTGTTCTAGACCACCAGACCACGCTGGCGTAACTCACCATGGGACGTATGATGGCCGTGTAGACCCACCGTACCACACGTGGCAGCAGACCCCAACGACCACCAACGGCTCTCTTCAGCTGCCAGAAAGCGCGAACGGCCTTCTCACATTTAGCTTTGATGTGGTAGCGCCAAGTCAGACGACTGTCCAGTACCACACCCAAGAACTTCACCTGACCAGACAACTCCAGCTGTCTGCCATCCAGCGTAGGCGCCTTGAAGTCAGCGATGTCCTT
This sequence comes from Linhomoeus sp. GSCO2_2, assembly GCA_030248115.1. Classification (NCBI taxonomy): domain Eukaryota; kingdom Metazoa; phylum Nematoda; class Chromadorea; order Monhysterida; family Linhomoeidae; genus Linhomoeus; species Linhomoeus sp. GSCO2_2. The sequence goes on along the minus strand of JASAMZ010008448.1, from coordinate 28,110 downwards.
CCTGCGAGTGAAGAGGACCAACACGATCTTCCCAGGGTTGACCGAGAGGCCCATCTCTCTGCACCATCTCTGAACTCGGTTGAGCGCTCGTTGCATGAGTTCGCATACAGTGGACAGATACAGTCCACACACGAGAATCACGCCATCGTCTGAATACCCTTGGGTATAAAAACCTTCCCTGTTCAATTCCTCCAACAAGGCGTCGACTACCAGGCACCAAAGTAGGGGAGAGAGGACTCCCCCCTGAGGGCACCCTCGACACACCTTGACCTTCCTCACTTGGTCGCCGAAGGCCGCGGAGACGACACGAGTCTTGAGCATAGCCTCGACCCAGTGGCGTATGGGTTGGGCAACACCCCTGTTCCTGAGCGCGTCGCAGATGACTCGAAAGGGAGCATTGTCAAACGCACCTTCTATGTCAAAGAAGGCCCCCAGGGCGAAGCTCTTCGCCTCCAAGGCCCGCTCGATCTTCCCCACCAGACAGTGCAGGGCCGTCTCCGTTGACTTGCCAGTCTGGTAGGCATGCTGATGGACATGGAGGGGGCGTTCCACGAGTGGGCCGTCCCTCAGATGTCTGTCCACTAATCTCTCCAGGCCTTTCAGAAGAAAGCTGCTGATGCTGATTGGGCGAAACGACTTGGCCTCCTCGTATGTCGTCTTGCCTGGCTTGGGCAGGAAGACCACCCTAACCTGGCGCCACGAGAGGGGCACATAACTGAAAGCCAGACACGCTCGATAGATTCTAACTAGAGAGTATATGATGCAATCTAAGCCCTTCTGCAGAAGGGCTGGAAAGATCTCATCCTCCCCCGCCGCCTTAAAGGGTTGAAACGAGCGAATGGCCCATTCTACCCTCGAGTCTGAAACCAGCTGGTGGGCCTCCCGCCACCCCATGGGCCTGCGCTGACCGCCTGCCTCAGGGGCGGCAGGCGCCACGGCCGGCCCACTGCCCGGGAAGTGCACCTCCAGCAGGTGGGAGAGAGCCTCCCCCCTGTTGGCTGTGTACTGCCCAGACGGAAGGCGCAGCATACCCAGCTGGCCACGCTTGTCAAGAAACAAGGTTCTGTACAACTTGGCAGTTGCCGAGATACCCTTCATGTCAGAGCAGAAACTCCTCCAAGAGTCGTTCTTCGCCTTGCGGACAGCCCGCTTGAACTCCCGGATGGCCTCCTTGTAGACGTGCCAGTCCACGAAGGCCCCACTTCTGTGCGCCCTTCGAAAGAGACGCCTCGACTCTCTCCTCAGCAGACTCAGCTCGTTCGACCACCATGGAACACGACGTGCTGAACGAAGCTTGCGCAGAGGACACGCTCTGTGATACGACGCAACGATAGCAGTTTGCAGCGTCTTAACTTCCGATTCAATCGCTTCCTCCGAGCTCAGACGGGCCGTTGGGCGCGACTGAAGACGCTGCGCAAGGCAGCTTCTGTAGACAGGCCAGTTTGTGGCCCGCTTGTTCCTGCTGTAGACGGCAGGCTGTTTGTCTGAATGAAGCGAGAACCAGATTTGCCTGTGATCTGACAGGGACTCCTCGTCTGACACATGCCAACCAGAGATCTCGCTCACCAACTGTCTAGAACACATGGTCACATCTATAACCTCCTGTCGCGTTGGAATGACGAAGGTCGGTTTACCACCTCTGTTGAGCAGCTCCAGATCTGTACCTGCTACAAAGTCTAGCAGAGCCAGGCCCCTGGGATTGTTTCCAGTACTACCCCACACAGTATGGTGGGCATTGGCGTCAGCACCAATAATCAGAGGCAGATGGTGCTGCCTCGTGTACCTGATCAGTTCCTCCACCTCCTGGGAGGGAGGTGGAGTTACCGAGTCATAGGGCATATAGACGGAGGCGACGACGACGCTTCTCGTCCGATTCGCCACCCTGTAGTCGAGCTGCACCGCTGCAACGTCACGTGAACTGAGCTGCGGTAAGCCTGAAAAGGAGAACGTGCTTTTGACGAAAACACACGCACGAGGACTTGGAGCCGAAGCTCCATAGAATAAACTACCCAGGCTGCGACTAATGCCACAGATAGCACCACGACATAACCATGGTTCTTGTATCAAAGCAACAACTGTATGCAACTCAGCTAAGCGGCTACAGAGTACGCCTGTAGAGGCCTTGCCATGCTGCAAGTTAATCTGAATAAACTGTATATGTGTCGACGCCATTGGGAAGAAGACGCACTGACGTGGCTCTCGAGGCGCTTGGCGCCTAGAGTACATATTAGGTATTATATTTTACTTATGCCACAATATAATACCTTATTGCATTATTTGTTATACCTACATACAATGCATTATTTGTTATACATACAGTGTCCACATACATACATGATATGATCGTAAATCACTCGATTCTTGAGCACTGAAGTCACGCGCTTTTGAGTCTTATGGGAGGGCGGCCGTTTTGGCCAAATGGGGGGGGGGGGGGGACGCACAACCGCCCCCCCCCCTGGATCCGCTACTGCTTATTGGAGTAATTACGGTGGGTTAAAGTGCACACCGTCTGACTTTTTGAGAATGTCCTCCTTCACTGTGGACTTCGCCGTCGCAAATGGCCGCTGCTTGCCTTTCCTTGTCGTGGCGTTCCGATGTGGGAAGGGTTTGCTGACACTTTCGTCTCCCTCGTAGTAAACCTGGTAAGCGTTGTGCGCGTGAGTTGATGCGCTCGCAGCGACTATACAACGTAACGCGAAGCTTACCAGGAAGTACCGTTCGTCGCCGACAATATAGTAGTCAAATCGTTTGAATCGGTTGTCGCCTTGGTTGCGCTTTTGTAGTTCGGGTAGATCGATCCAGGACGTGAGCCGCTTCAGAACACTGCCATCTATTACTTGCGCGTACGACTTCTTGTGAGCCCACCGGTGCTGGTCGCATCTTATGTCCTCTGCAAGTACGTATTCTGGTCAGCCATACTAATGAACATACCAACGAATGCTGAAGGGCGCACTGCGTAGCACTTCCGGCGGCTTGCCGTCCTTGGCAGGGGTGTGATATAGGTAGTATTCTCCTCCAGCAGGCACAACAGGAGGGCGGTCGTTGACGTGGCGAGTGCCGGGATTTAGTAAAATAGAAAAGATTTCATGGGAAGTTAAAACGGCTGTGTCGCTTTTTAGCACTCCGACCCCAAAAGGGGCGGAGTGCTATAGTGGAGCTGCTCCCGACTAACTTTTTCCACCCAAGATTTCTCGCGCGTGGTTCATCCGATTTGGACGGGGTTTTTTTTAATCGATAGCTCTCGAGGGATAGTAGGTGTGGACGGACCTTCATTTTTTTCGCGTAGTGGGAAAATTTCGAGAAAAATTCAAAAATTTGAATTTTTACTTACTGAGAGGGTGTTCACCCAGCTGGAATTTCTGGAATAGTGGCCCGATTTTGACGCCCTTTGGATATGTTATAGCCCTCGACGAGACGAAGAGCGGAAAAAAAATCCCGAGCCAATCGGCCGACGCGTTCTCGGGTTACGGTAGCCGAAAGCGGTTTTTTGACAAAAATTTGCCTTTAAAAAATCCTAGTAAATCAGGGAGTTGTTGGATCGGGCCAGATATCTCAAATCGGCAAGATTGACATGTTCTCTTTCGTTTAAGACCAAAATCGCCGAAATCCGCCGAGGAAATCTTGAGTTCTGCTGTCACAACGGGTCTCCGTCGGGGGTCGAAAAGTCCAATTTTTGACTTTCGGCCGTTTTAGCGCCCGATTGCGATGATTTATGGCCAAATGGACTACACCACGCGATTCCCCGTTGAAAACTGATCCGGAATCAATTTTCAAAAATATTGTTTCGGCTACCGTACCCCGGCCGCGTCCAAAATTCGAATTTCCACCCGGGTGGTCAAAATCAATGTTGGAGTCGATCCCGGTGCTTTCGAGGTCGCTGATGCCGAATCTGGCGTTATTTTGGCGTTTCGGATCAAGATTCGCGAGTTTTGGCCGAAATTCGACCTACCGTAGCCCTACGTTGACGAAACTGAAAGTGTGGTAATTGTGCGGTTGAAGTGTCGATTCTAGGGTATTTCGCAGCGAGGAACGCGAATTCGCTATTGGTTTCTCCAATTTGTGTCGATTTTGCCTTCAAACAGCCACTTTCCTAATGCCGACATTCAAATTTGAATGCAACTTTTACCGTACTCTCCTCAAACTATGTTGTAACTCAAATTTGCGCGCGCATTCAAACTTCACACTTGAAGGAAATGCAGTGCGAAAAGACGGCGTTGTAAAGTGAGCAATTGCGCATGAATTGTCTATTATCCCGTCGAAAATGGCAAGGCGAGTCTGCGATTGGCGCAGCCCCGAATCTTAGCTGCCGGCTACTTGTTGAGTCGAAGCGAAATGGCGCACTTTGGGCTCAATTCGGCCTGGTCTACAGGATTTCGGTGGAGTTCTGCTGCGCGCCGGTCCTTGTAGGTGGAGGGAATATGCGTACTCTGAAACTCGCGCGCCGGCGGAATTTGTGGAGAATCTTTGGGCGGAAATCGGCCTTATTTCTCATGATAAGTGAGTGGCGGTCTGCTTTCTCCCGTTCTGGTCGGAGTGCTTCACTGCAGGGTCTCCTGCACGTTTCCCTTGTTAGAAACGGTCGTGCGGCGCCACTGTCGTCTCCGTGAGCGCTCTCATCGTCACTGCCACTAGCGAGATCTACAAGATCGGGTGGAGTCGACTTCTTAGAGCTAAAAGTCAGAGTCCTGGCTATTGAACTGGCGTTCTTTTTCAGTTGGTCCTTGAACGAAACCGATTTTTTCGCTGCCATCGTGAACACTGCAGATTCACGCGCAACTGCTGGTATTGTAGACAGCAATCAGACAACTTTTAATCGACGCTTCTTATCGGAGAATTAGATGGGGGGGGGCGGATAATCGCATGGCGCAACGCTTAGCTTTGAGCAACTTGACGTCCGCCTGTGGCAGAATCGGCGAGGTGCGGATAATCGCACTGCACGACGCGAAGGTTTCAACGTCAACTTCGCCTGCAGCAGAATCGGTGAGGCGCCGGATAATCACATGACGCGACGCCGGATAATTGGAAAATGTCAGCGTCTACAATTGAGGATATAAGCGCGGCGCAAGTAACATAATTTAAACACACGTATCTGCAGACTAAATTGTGGTACAAACTGAAATGAAAATGAAAATCAAACTGCCTATCTATCTACTGCCCTTTGCGCTTGCAATTTTCCTGCAGCGGTCACCTGCCACAGTCGTTCGGCGCCAGTCAATTCCCACCAAAGACGAGTTGTTCTCGGTGGGATTTGGTGGTCAGCCCTTCAGACGAGCAGACGGCCTGCAGGCGCTAGAGCGCAATCTTCTCAACGGAGTCTTCCCGGGTACTGTATGTTATGTGTGCACTGTCGTTGTCGTTGCTGCTCTGTCGCCACTGTACCTTATGTTGTTCCTGACCTGTCCGTTCCATGTTCAAGGCTTATCCAAGATGGTGAGCCATTCGCTGAAGGCTGACATGGAAGCCAACCATGTGGTTTTTATACCTCATGGCTTCATCGGCGATGACGCAGGGGAGAACCGCTGTTTCCTAGCGAAGACTGCCTACCTGTCAGGCCTGGAGCACACCAAATGTGTCGACACCAAGTGTCACAGCAACAGAAGTCAGTGCAAGTGTCACACCAATAGAAGTTAGTTTTCTTAGTTAGTCTTTAGTCTTTAGAAGTTAGTCTTTAGTTGTCAGTTTGTACTTCTTTAGAACTTCAGAAACGTCTTGGAAATAGAACTAAATTAGGATCACCGATTGTTATTAAATAAAGTTGGTTATTAATAAAAAGTTATTAATATGAAGTTATTAATAAAGCAGCAACGCAGAACTAAGTATGGTAAAATTAACGTAAATAACTTCAGTTCTGCATGAAGCCGTTCGCGAGGAGCTCGCCGTGTCGCTGACTCGGTTCCAAACAGTGACAAATGCAACTGCCCGTGTCGTCGAGCAAGTGCTGGTCAATGGGCACGAAGAAGTGGCCGTGCAGCAGCGTGCCATTCAAGGCTCAAGACCAGGCGTGGAGGGGCGACAGTGTTCAGCCAAAGGGACTTGCCCCAGGCGGAAAAGGGCTCTCTTCACGCTGGCTGTCATCGGAGGTCCGTTTTTGTACAGGCATTTATTTAAAGGATTACGTATATACATATACATACACATGTATCTGCTCAGCATGAGAGGAAGTATCCAGAATGTCAAAACTTATGTTTGCACGCACATATGTTTGCTTGACTTCCATTCAGGCGCGGTTCTTGCCGCTGCTGCAGGCGTCGCAATTCGAAATTGGCTTGTAATTGGGTCGCATGAGCGCAAGATAGAGACTCTGCGGCGCAAGGTGTCTGCGGGTGTGACCAATCAGCGGCTGCTACGCTCCAGTCTCGCCGACAGCCTGCAGGCGCTCAAGACGGGCTTGAAGACGTACAAGGCCCTTCAGCAGCTGGTGCGCGGCCAATACAGGGACACTCTCCAGAAGATTCAGGAGCTGCGCGGCGCCATGAATTTTCGGTTTCATTTACGCGTAAAAGCCCGTCAGATGGTTGCTCAAATAGAGGAGGGTCTGTCCAACGCGGTCTACCAAGGCAAGATAACGCCTGGCTTCCTGGACGTGCAGTCTGTGCGTCGTGTGCTGCGCGAGAACATGGGTCAGCAGATGCTGGACAGCCTCGTCTACAAGTCGGACCCTGAGCTGATCTACCAGTTGGGCATTGTGTCTGTCCTAGACATTGACCTGGACACCAGCTCTGTGCTCTCCTTCATTTGCGTCCCGCCCATTGAGAGAACCGACGTCCTGCTCCACGGCGAAGCCATCCACGTCGGCGCATTTGATGAGAAGATGTCAACATTCTCCAGGGCCAGAATCGCCAAGAGCATCGCCTTCAGGTCGGTCAGTGGTCACTAGCGGACCAACGGTGTTGGGGGAGGGGGGGGGGGGGGTGCGGCCAGTATATGTAGCACTTTTCGCCTGCACTTCCATTTTGGGTAGACATTCGTACTACAGTATACGCTACAAAGTGGAATTTTCGCATGCTGCGCATTTTCAATTTCATCGACTTTAGTATAACCACTGCACATATTCCACTAACCTATAGGCCCACAGCGCAGCGTCTGGCCGAAGTCCAGTACTACGAGCCGAGCCACTGTTTCCCCAAGACAGGGGCTCTGCGTGCCTGTTCCCTCCACGCGATGGGCAAGAAGCCATCGACCGTGCAGTGCGCCTTACCCATTGGCCAAAAGGGCTGTATTTGGGACACTGAGGTGGTCAGCGGCGCCTTTGTGAAGACGCTAGAGGTGCTGAACAGCTACATAGTTGCGACCAACCTCAAGGAGTACACGTTTGAGCCTGCTCGTCAAGTCATTGGGAAGCAGGTGCACCGCAAGCGCCAGGTCAGCCACCCCATCTTCTCCCTGCCACTGGACAAGGGCGACAGAGCGAGCCTAGGAGAAGTCGTCATTTATGGAAAAGCGCCAGTGACGTTGTATCAGTATTTCAACATTAGCATCAACGCCACGTACCTAAGTGTGCCGCCAGTTGACATGAGTAAGATACAGCAATTTGAAGGTCAGCTGCACGAGTTCATAAGCAAGGAAACGACAGAGATCAGTCACGGTGTCCATCAACTGAGTTTTTTCAAAGATTTAGAAGCCCCTACGGCAAGCGAGTTCGAAGCTATGGGCGCGATTATGCACTACTTCCACCTAATTGGCTCGGCGGGCGGTTGTCTATTCGCTGCAGGTATGCTGTACTTCACGCTCGCCTCGTTTCTTCAGTAGCGCCGCAATGCGTGATCGTGTTCGTTAGTTGCGCCTCGTATGGGGGCGATGTGTTTGTCTGGCCTTGTCGCCCTGTTGCCTTGTACTACACGTAAACACCGTATGCCGTCGATGGAAGAAGTACTGCTCGGATTACGACGCGCTGCAACACACGCAGAGTAAGGAATCGGCACTGGCAGTAGGGTGGAACCGCAAAATCCGTGGTAATGTCATGGGTGGCATCTATGGGCAAAGTTATGAACCTTGAAATAAGATCATTGCCAGTGCCAGCGTTTATCGCCCTACTGCCAGTGCCAGTGCCAGTGCCAGCGTTTATCTACCCCCCCCCATGCTAAACCCAAACAGAATTCGTACTTTACACACACAGTAACCAATGATTGAAGTCCGCGAACGCGACAGTTGGCGATATCGCATCCACCTTCCACAAGCTTGACTCGTGTCACAGTGGAGGTTGGCCACTTCATCGGCCGCAAGAATTCCAAGTAGACAGGGTTCTTGTCCCAGTGACCCCAAGTAAACACTAACATTGTGGTACACTTCTGATATGTCGACTGAGCTTTGAATTCGCGCGCTCTAAACTTCGTTGCAAAACCCACTTATGACATTACTAGGTTTGTCGTCGTTAGTTTCTAATCGATAAAAGACACAGAATTCGCACTAAACACACGCATCCGCTTGGAAGCCCCTTGCGGTGAGGCTGTATTCATGCACAATAGACATTGACCACCTCGTGGACAACAAGTTTTCACCTATACGGAATCTGAGCATGTCACAAAGTAATACAGCAACGCCGAAATGCCACAGGACACACGTCAGTATATACTCGCGTTGCTGAATTTCAGCAGGAAGGGATTTGCATCGACCTGGTACACAACGGCGTTCTTCGCAAGCTTTGCTGTCACAAAGCAAGATCCGTCGCTCGAAATGGCACCGGAAGCAAGAGTCGCGTGAAGTCGCCTCGTCGTTGTTTGGGTTTGTTGTAGGAATTCGCAACTTCTACCAGCCTACGAACAAGGTTCTCTAAAAGTTGTCAGTCATTCATTCGATGGAATCGGCACTCCGTCGTCTCCTGCCCTTGTGCAACCACAGGTAGAAGTACCTCGTTTCTGTGCAACTGTACGTTGGGTACTGGGCGAGATTCACCTTCTGGTACTCCTCGCCTCTCTGCCAGAGTTCTGCGGGAAAGAGGACTGAAAAGAATACCGTCATAGACACACGTAGACGTTATGTACAATAAGTGTATGTGCGTACTAACTATGTACATGCGCATCGGTCACTCGGCCCTTACAAAGCGCGTGGGAAAAGCAAGACAAATCAGATTGCAATCGATATTCTCCGAAATGGATGGCTTATGCGAATTATCATGCGGATTACATGACGATGGCGGAAGCACTCACATTCATAGGTGTCTGCGGGGAGGGCGCGAGTGAAGAGGCGACAGGTCGGCAGACACTGCACCGAGTGGTCGTAGTCACGGCGGTTGCAGCGGATTCGGTGGCAGCAGCTGCTGCAGGAGTCGGCTAGCTGAGAGCAGTCCGGCTCATCTCTGGTAGGTAGGACGAAGACGCCGCCGTCCTCGATCTCTGCAGGCACCGTCATGGCTTCCACTTTGCTGGAGGAGAACTCCTCCCGCGTTCGGGGGCAGTTGTCGAGGAGCTCCTTGTCACGTGAGGCCCACTCGTTTACGTAGAAGCGCGCTGAAGAAAGGGCGAACGCCTGTTTCGTGCGCGCCGCCCACGACTGGGTCAGTTCAACGAAATTGTAGCCGACCTGCGTAGGTTGTCCCGTTGAGCCTGACGGCCGGCTTGCAGTGGCGCAGAACTGCGCAACCGGTGCTGGCCAGGTAGTAGTTGCCGTAGTTCTCATCGCAGAGAACGGTCAGGCAGCAGACCCAAGGGAAGCGACCCCATTTGTTCAGTCGCTGACGACACTCGCTGTGGTCGCGGCAGGTGTAGCGCGGCAGGTCCTCCAAACAGATGGCGCAACCGATAAGAACGCCGAGCTGGACAAGACGCAGCCAGTGGCGCCCATATCGGCGCTCCATGGCACCGAGGCCGGAAACTAACTGCGACAGTTGCTTTGCTCCCTGGATCTTGTCTGGTTACCGGAGTTGTTTCAGATGGTCTTCCTCAGTTCAGCGGCATTGTGCACCAGCGGCGGCGCCGGGCGGAGCAACTGCGCATGAATAGTCCGAAAAGAAAGTCCAGGGCCGGCGAGTGACAGCGGCCCGATTTCCCCCCTGCGCGGTGGCGCGACTTTGTATCTGAATAGGAAGGACGTCAAGAGATAATCATTTTCGGTCGGTTCGCCACTGCGACGTAGATAGCAGCCTGCCTCTCCGCCTGCAGATTATCTCTGTCGGTCTGGCAGCGTGAAAGGAGGCACAGAAAGAGAGCAAAAGTGAAACGTCTCGCCGATCGATCGAACGAAAGGAAGAGCGCAACAGACAACCTCGTACGAGAAGTGGTGAGATAAGTGAGCGCTACATGGAACCTGCTACCAACCAAATGAATATCCACTGGCAAATGAATGGCATTACCCAATTTACTTATTGACCTTGTGTATAACATAACCTTGCGTAGAGCGCGAATCTCACAAACGAAGTCACTACGTTCCTCAGCAAATACGAAAAGTTCGAGAAATCAAAATCTCAGGAAACTGTTGTTCGTCTTGAGTGCTACATACGTAGGGCGGCATGCGTTTTGTGTAAGATTACAATAATCGAGCGGCAGCGAAGCGCGCGCATACCATTCTAGTCGGCAACAGCGACGCTCGAGCAGCGGGAGGGACGCCATTCCCGTTTTAGTTGCGGAAAAGAAGAGAAGCGAAGAAATGCAACAGTCGAACCGAATGACAATTTATCATAGTGGGAAAACCCCATGCCCCATTGCCCACATAAGTATGTCAACTGCCACTCCATAAAACCACAATACATTACAGTAGCGTGTACCGCGAGGTTCAATGCAATATGCAGCGACGAACGAGTAATAGTTTGGAGGTGGACTTTGGAGTCGAACTGTCACACAAAAGACAAAGAGTCCGTGAAATGAGGTCAATCAGGAAAGAGACTTGGTGACGTCGTCGCCTAACTTCACGGAGCGAGAGGTGACAAACTGGTTTTGCCGACCCAATGTAGGCAGATAGGCAGGCCGCTGCGTCGTCTTGTTTCTTCTCGTTAGGAGGGAGTTGCAGAGCGGCGTAGTACGCGATGCTACGAGGCGTAGTACTACGCCAGTGGAGGGAGAAGAGTCGGACGACAACTCCCCATGTACCTAGTGGTAAGGACGAGGACGACCGAGGGCGCTTCCAACGATAACGAGCACCGAGAAGTCGAAGCGATTATTACAACCGTCGCTTGTGGCGCGACGGTGTTTTGCGACGTCGCCTTCGTCGTTGTCAGCCAAGCGGAAAACCGTCTATCCATCTAATGAAGCGACGTCGACGACAGGCCGCCAGCCGCCGCCGAGGCGGTCGCGCTCCACTGGAGAAGCGGCGCGCAACGAAGACACAACGAGCGTTCGAGACGACGAAAGAAAGCAAGTCGGCGCTCGTCTCTATTCCTCAGTTCTCCAGTGTTTTATGAAATTACTGCGGGGCGGCACCCTTTGATCGCTGATATTACACAGGTTGTTCTTCGCTTCAACGAGCTGACCCAATAAACGCAATCGTCAATTATTCTCCACATTGCGCAGCACGGCACATGTGTCGGCCCGCCCCCGCTGCTTGTCCTTCAGCAGGTTTTATGTCCCGGTAATTCAATCAGACAGTCTGTGAGGTTCTACAGGGGAATCTGCCCGCCGACCTCAATTGCTTACATGCCTATGCGCGAGCCGTGTGACGGCAGAGAATGACGGTGGCAAAGGCACGCTTGACCCTTGCCTCGTGCATATTTTACAGTGACAACCCGAGTTCAGTGAGAACCCGAGTAGAGTGGCGCGGGCCGGCAAGCCGCGCAATCTCTGGTCCGCGAGGCAAAGCCGGCCTGAGCAGCAGCAGCAGGACCGAGACAGTTGTACATAGGCCATATACAGGGCAAATGTTGTGACGTCATGTAGAAGCCCGATGAAACACAGTAAGTACTTTTGCCGTCTCTCCCGAGATCTACATACTTGTGTTTGTTATTATTGTATTCCCGCTGTCTGTAACGCCATACCAGGCGCACGACTAAACAGGATTTGTGCGCCGCCATTCGGTGTAGATGGATGCCCGTAAAGTGTGGCTGGATGGGACGGCTGCGGCAGCGGCAGCGATTTGCTGGACGCCGCTTGAATCGGGATGGAATCGGGAAGGCTCCGGCTGCTGCTCGCTGCTTGAACAGCATAAATACCTGCGCGGGGGGGGGGGTGGGGTTGGCGCTCTTGACGGCGCCTCTTCTCTTCCAGCCTAGCCTATACAGGAGCACGGTGCATGTATAGGTATCTGAACGCCGCTTTCACCCACCGCCATATTGTTGAATCTGCCTCGGCTTCAATATTTCCCTTTCTCTGCCTGCTGCTGCTGCTTGACATGCAGAACCGCTAGGCAGAGGCCGGTCTGACTAATTGTGCCGCCGCTGTCAGCGCAGCCGCTTTGTGAACGACACAGAAAAAGTGGGTTGCTTTCGTTACTGTCGCTACTGAATCTGTACATCACTCCGCACCATACAAAATCCCTCAGAATCGACAGCGATGAAGATTGGACACTTCTTGGCGGCCGTCAACTGGGCAGTGGTCGTAATCAGGTAAAAGGATGGTAGTGGAAACAATGTAGGTCGACTCTTGTTGCTTCTACGGCTGGTAGATCCGACTGGTTCTAGCGGTCGACCTGGTGACGATGGCACGCGCACTGCAGCGCCGACAGTAAAGGATGCCGCTTCTGTGACGACCACTGCCGCGCCTCAACGCCCAGTCATCGAGAACAAGGATATATTCGGCTGCCGCTGGCCAGACAATTTAGTGTCGCGCTTTCGGTTCTGCTTGAAGAGGTACAACCTCAGCGTGGGAGAAACAGCAGCCGGAGAAGCCAAGCAGAAGGAGGACAAGGATGAGAAGCTGGTGGAGTACGGCCTACTGGACTGGACTATACTCGAAGAACTATTGGCCAGCTGTGACAAGGCTCACCCGGAGCTCTGCGTCCGCAAGGTTATCGCCGACTGTTTGCATCCATCCGTGTTGGTGGTACTATACGAAATCTTCAGGTTTCAAGCGAAAGCCTCGACAACTTCGTCGGTCGCTGGCAAAACGAGTCTTCGCAATACGAAGGGTTTGAGACCTGCTTGCGCGAGAACACTGAGGCGATGGTGCGCCTCTGTGAGACGGACTCGCAGGTGCGCATGTACATATGTACAACTGCACTCCAATGCTTCTCTACACGATGCCCCGTAAGCTCTCGAACTGCAGGTCAGCCGTGTCGTCAGCGGCGCCGCAGGGCTCCAACTGAATCTCATCAATGTGCTAGTGAAGCTTGGCACCGTTGCAACCAACGCCGGACAGACGAGTGATAGTGCGACTGCAAAGCGGCCGGACTCGGACTGTCTTCGCTCTCTGGCCGAGGCGGTTCACGTCACCGCAGCGCTGTACTTGAAGACCGAGCACTTCAAAGACAACACGGTTGCCACTACTCGCAGTCACTCACGATGTATCGCTTCCACGGCAGAGTTGAATTCAGGTGCTGTGTTGGGACGTCGTCAAGGGTCAGTGCAGTGCCGGCTGCGCTGCCTTCGGTACAGAGTTGAACTGCCTTCGATCCAGCTGCCCCGCCATTGCGACGGAGCTGCTTCCCAACTTCGCCATCTGGCAGTGGTTCTACTCCAACGTCGACGCCGCCAGACGCAGCTGCGGAATTGGAGACAGTGCCAAATGCACCGTCAACCAGGCCGCTGGGGTACGACAGGCGTGGGTTGATTCAATTGCGGCTTGAACTTGAGGCCGGGAGCGAAGAAACTCGGACCTTCATCAACTTATTATTTTGAGTTATTATGCGTTAATATCACATATTGTAAGGTTCCCTGCCGGATGTGTTTACGAGGTTGTAGGCAATTTATCAAATTAGTTCGTTTGAATAGAAACCTACTTGATTTATCGCATTATCACCACCATAATATTATCATGAGCATTTTGTTGTTTGGTTGTCTGTATTCTGCAACAGTTTCGCGCTTCATCTACAGCTTTCTGATTGCCATTATCTGTCACTGTCATCATCATCACTATTATAACCAAATTATCCTTTCTACTGCATTTGATATTAATGGCACTATCATTGAATTAATGATTTGCTCATTACATTTTGGAACGTTAGTACATGTGCTCTCATTCGGGTTATGAACTCGGAAATGAATCCGTTGTTGCATGTTAGTTGCAATCATTAGGTACCATATTTTATTTACCACTCTTGTCACAGAGTATTGCCACAACATTACCAGCTGCTATGTATTAACTTCAATTTGCTGCTTGTTTGTACCACTTCAGGGGAACAGTACGGCGCTGGGACAGCTGTTCAACCGATCGAAGTGGCAGAAGCGACTTGAGGGACTGCGGCACGAGCTGGAGACAAAGTTCGACCTGCCCATTGAAACTATCGTAGCCATCGTCGTCAGCGTCGTCTTCGCCTTCTTTGGTGGGAGGAGACACGAACCGCATCTACATACGTGATTCTACCTAGGACAACTTTTGTGTAAACTGCAGCGTCCGTGCTGGCCCTGTGCTTGTGGTACCACGGCCTGTGCTGCGCCTGTGACGACGAAGAAGACGCCTTCGGCGGCAGGCGGAACCGGCGTTACGCGCCCTTGTCGGAGGGCGATCGCTACGACGACAGAGCGGCACTCACGGGAAACGGGGACGCCAGCAAGGACGGCTACGAGGAAGATGAAGAAGACGACTTCACCGTTGACGCCATTTGAATGGGAAACAACAAAACCCTCATCCGTTATTAGTGGACGCCACCCGTTGACATTCGAGTCAATTAGCATCTGTGCTTCGCCCGTTTGTTCACGTCACGTCATTTCTTACGCTGTGAATGGATCCCTTTCTTAGCGGCCTCGAAATAGATACCCTTATAAACGCCTTTTAGGCGGCTACGAAAAATTCCACACAAACCCAACTGACTTACTAAGGTAACGATTTCCCCTTCTTCTGTTCAGTCGATATTCCATGCAATAATTGCAGTTAAACTAAGATTGGTAATAGCGAATTGTAAAAGAGTATCCAAGACGACAATGGCGGCGATCGAGGAGCAGGAGGCGGCGGCGGCACTCGAGGTGTTGGGCGAGGTGGACGGCAACAACAACGTGCGCGCCCAACTCGTCTACGATCCCGACGCAGCGCCCGCCATGCAACTGGACTTCGGAGAGGGACGGATCGACGATCGGCAGGAATTGCGCGTGCGTGGGCCTAACAGTTGCCTCCTTCGTCGTCTTCTGCGTCGATTCATCAATGTCACCCAATGTAGCACCTGCGAGGCGGCGAGCCAGAAGCTCCCCCGGGCTACTACAAGTGCGAGGTGTGCAAGCGGTGGATCCTGCTCTTCCCCAAGCGGTCCAGGAACCAGGACTTGCGGAAGAACACCCGCTGGCGAGTCGATAATGTCCACTGGATGTCTGCCAGTTCTGTTGATAGAAATAAGTGCCAGACATTCTACAGGTACGCCGAGAGTCACTGCCTCAGTCGGCACATGACCCAGCCGATCTACCAGTGCAACAGTCCCTTTTGCCGGCGCAAGCGCTACACCAACGTCAAGGCGATGAAGGAGCACCAGAAGCGCCTCTTCAGACACAGAGGAAGAACGCCCGGTCGGTGGACGCACGGGACAGGAAGCTCACGTCACGCACGTTGCTTGACGACAACCGCAATCGCTGTGCACCGTGTTCAGGCTACGTCCGTCTGATGCCCGAACACGCGGAGCAGGAGCTGCTGCTGCAGGCGATGATCCGTTGCTGGCCCCACGTCAGAGCCCTGCCTCCGCCCAGAATCTAGGCGCCAACGCTGACGCAGTCTCCTCTACTCTGAAGTGAAACTTCCAATCGGCCTCGCACCTGATCGCTGACAATATGACTGCCTGCTGAGCCAGTGATAATGTGCCTATCGGTAACGGTTCACTCACGATATATCTTCCGCCGTGCGCAGCAACGAAAAAGATGTTTGGGGGAGGACGTCGGGGTTGGGTAATTGCGGTGCCGGTGCCGGTGCCGGTGCCAGCTGGGTAATTGCGGTGCCAATTGACGGTGCCGCCGTTTTCTCGCGGATGTGACCACCGACCATCGCCCCGAGTTAGGACATAGGGTAATCGGGTGAACTCTTTCCGATGGTGGTGTCAAAAATTTCCTACGATTTGCCGTTTTGGAGAAATCGTCGTCATTGGTGGTAATCGCGGTGCCAGTTCGATCGCGGTTCCAACGAAATCGACCCTGTACGATGCCGCTACGGTATGCGATGCGGCCGGCCTTTACAAACGATCGAAAAGCAGCAAGAAACCGACCGAATTAGGTCAGCTTCGAAGCGACTTAAGGCGTGTAAAGATGTGCTTCGTCCAAATCTCTTCAAATTTTATTGCAGCCGCAGAAATTAAACCAGGCAAGTCGTCCGGGGGACGCAGTATACTCCACAAATTTGAACTCCTACGCACGGTGACTCCTCTGCTGTTGTGGCCTCCTGGCACCCCCAATCGCAAAAGCTATGCTGAATTCGTCATCTACATCCCAAAATACCCCAGATTTGACATACAACACCCCTAGTTTCCTCTGGACTCCGGAAACTGAAATTCTGCACTTGGGGTACGGTATCATGCCAATTCGTCATAACTATGTTCAAACATCATCTAAGCGCTAAACAAATGGCCAATTCGTAATCAGCGCCCCCGAAAACCCCGAAATCGAGTATAATATTGCAAAAGTTGACTTGACACCCACAATTCAAACGGACGCGGGAGGGATACTGTAGCTTCGACAATTCTTCCAAAATACTTTTCTGGACCAGATTTCAACGTAGAATCGTTTAAAACCACTTTTGAACCGATTCGGCAACGCATTCGAGCGCTACAGACGCCGTAACGCGATAATCGCAATTTTCGACCCCGGAGTCGAAAAAGTCGCAGTGTAAGAAAGTTTTTTGTGTTTCGCCCGATTTTCTCCGTTCATGGCTCATTCGATAGAGGACATCTGGGAAGGAGCAACAAGAGTGGTCTCGCCGCTCTAGCTGCTACCTAGCTCGCACAGCAGCCCGTCAAAGTCGACCCAGGGCCAAAAATCGCGAATTTTTCAAATTTGGCGCCAAAATGGGTCCCGCAGCGATCCAATTCTTTTTTTGCGTGTTCGGCACTATCGAGGGCTACAACATATCAAAAGATAGTATATACCATTATATGCAACTTTCTCGAGTTCTACCTTGCCCAACCCAGTTTTCAGTACTTTGAAAATTTAAATTTTTGAATTTCCCGCCAACGGGGTCCCGGAGCGTGACCCCGTTTGGTGTCCACCCTGCCCACCCACTAGGCCTATCCAACGCAAAAGACCGTTTGCGAATCGGCCGCTTCACGCGCGAACGCCAGACGGGCAAAGTTTCTGCGTTTCGCGCACAAACGCTATATACTCCACACTTTTTTGTGGAGTATAAAAAACTTGGGGAGAGCGAACGCCAATATGTTCTCCAGATTGTGTTAAAATTTCACCCAAATCAGAGAAGTGTACCGTCTACACGGTTACGTCAACCAATGTCTGATCCCAATGTTGCCCTGCAACAACCGCTCAGAAATGCGTGTGTCTTGCTCAAAAAAATAATCCCGGGCGATCCCAATGTTGCCCTGCAAGAACCCCTCAGAAAGGAGCGTGTCAAAAGTAGCGCATGAATAGTAGACTCCGGGCGGCCGCGCGTCATATCGGAAAGGCTTCGAAATACTTTACAAAAGTATCCACTCTTTCACTCTTCCACTTTAAAATACTCACAAACCACTCTGTATTAATAAAACAACTCAACTTTTTTAAAACAGCTTGTTTTCGCCCGGCCTCAGCCGGGCGAACCCCTACGAGAGCTTATCGTCCGTGCGTGCGTGCGTGCGTCCGTTCGTCCGTCCGTCCGTCACGCTCTCAGATCTCGGTGTTGGAAAGTCGTAGGAAGGAGATCTTGGGCTCTACGGAAAGCTCTCGACTCACTGGTAATGTCGCTAAGAGACTTCGAAATTCAAAAGTTTGAATTGCGCGCGCTACAGTAACCCGAAGGTCAAAACGGAAAACGGCTGTAACTCGCTCGTCTTACGTCGTAGAGCGGCGTGCGATAGGTCAACTGAAAGGTCTCGACGTGCGCTTTCGCTTGGCATAAAAAAGTTTCTTAATTACGCAAACACGCAACACGAAAAGCGACATTCTCGCGTTTTTAACGCGGAAATCGCTCTAACTCGCTCAGCGTGCGTCGTACGGAGACGATCTTGGGTTGCTGGATAGCTCTTGACTCACTGATCATTTGTCCTCCTATTGGTCGAAACTCAAAAGTTTGAATATCGCGAGCTACAGTAACCCAAAGGTTTAAAACGCAAAACTTATCTAACTCGCTCGTCTTCCGTCATAGAGAGACGCTCTTGAGTTCCTTGAATACGTTTCGGTACACTGATAATTCCGTTAATAGAAATCGAAATTCAAAAGTTTGAATTGCGCGCGCTACAGTAACCCGAAGGTCCAAAACGCAAAACGGATCTAACACGCTCGTCTTACGTCGTAGAGCGGCGTGCGATAGATCAACTAAAAGGTCTCGAAGTGCTCTTTCACTTGGCGTAAAAATTTTGTTAATTACGCAAACACGCACCGCGAAAAGCGACATTCTTGCGTTTTAGCATAGAAATCGCTCTAACTCGCTCAGCGTGCGTCGTAGAGAGACGATCTTGAGTTGCTGGATAGCTCTTGACTCACTGATCATTTGTTCTCCTATTGGTCGAAACTCAAAAGTTTGAATATCGCGAGCTACAGTAACCAAAGGTTCAAACAGCAAATGGGCCCTAACTTGCTCGTCTTACATTGTAGAGCGGCATTCGTTCGACCGTTTGAAAGCTTACGTGGAGGCAGTTGTTGAACGGTCATTCCTAAAGAAAAACTTTTGTTTTTTAAACCCTTGTCTTACGAACAACTTTGTCTGCTAAAAAAACTAATCCCGGGCGATCCCAATGTTGCCTTGCAACAACCGCTCAGAAATGCGTGTGTCTTGCTCAAAAAATTAATCCCGGGCGATCCTAATGTTGCCCTGCAAGAACCTCTCAGAAAGGAGCGTGTCAGAAGTAGCGCATGAATAGTGGACTCCGGGCGGGCGCGCGTCATATCGGAAAGGCTTCGAAATACTTTACAAAAGTATCCACTCTTTTACTCTTCCACTTTAAAACACTCACAAACCACTCTGTATTAATAAAACAACTCAACTTTTTTAAAACAGCTTGTTGACCGTTCTACTGCAAAATCTGCCTCCCAAATGACTGTTACCGACTCCTTCCTCCTCTTCCACTCCCAAAGAGTGAACTCACTCGGGCGCCGCCCTGCAAAGCCACTCACTGCCACTACACGCCGACGATAGCAGAGAGTGGATGATGAACTGTACTGTCTTATCTACACAACAGAGCACCACATGATCCAAGTCTGAGCCATATACCAAAAGAAACCAGCCGGGATGGAAGATGTCTGGACTTTCCGACCAACAAGAAAGATGTTTGGACTTTCGCTTAGAACACAACAGTACGTACAACACAATTCAACTTCAACTTATTATTCTACAACGACAGCTACAGTCCGCCTATTTCACTATGCTTAGTTTCAGCAGTGCGGCAGACGACCTGAGTTCCGCTAGTAGTAGTAGCTGGAGTGCACATCGAACCGGAAACCGTTCCATTCCTCGGTTGTTCCGCTTCTCTCCCGCCGATCAGACCGAGCAGTTCCGATGAAGCATCCGTCGCCCTCTTTTGGGGATTCGGCTTGCGGCTCCCTTTCTGCCTGCCTTTCTTTTCCATCGCAATCGAGAGGTTCAAGAGATCTACCACTTCCCCTCACTACGCGTTATTCTTCACAGTTGCGCCTTGACGCGCTCGACTAATTCTTACGTCACCCAGTTTTGAGCGGTTTCTGTTTCACAACGATGCTGACACACCATGACGAAAATGTAATCTCAGTAAAGTTCCCCCTCCCCCCCCCCCCCCCCGTAGTGGGGGGTAAGGACAGGTGAAGACTGATGATGAACAGGTTGTGTATTTCAGATGACTTCTCAGCCTCTGAGCTACACACCCCGACCAAACCTCGTGTTCTCCCCGTGACATATATGTTACGTCCAGTTTCCGTATTCGTCCAGAATCCGTATATACGGATTCTGGACGCTGCACTGTCCAAAATCCGTATATACGGATTCTGGACGCCACGCCGTCCAGAATCCGTATTGGAGGAAGGCACAGGCCTGTATACGCTTTCTGGACGTCCAGAAACTGTATTCGAGTGAATGTGTGCAATGGGCTTACTCCAGCCTGAGCAGGAGGTGAAGTATACGGTGGAGTGTTCACCCCACTTACAGTTTGCACTAAAACTCGGTCGACGTGGCGCCTGGCGGGTCTCAGCTGAGGCTTAGCGCGACCACCAACTTCAGGGCGCGCTCCGCGCCCTGAAGTTGGTCACCGGTCGCGTTAAGCCTAAGCTTCGACCCGCCAGACTGCGACGCCGACTGACTCTTGTGATCCGTTTCTGGGCGCAGGGCGAGCATAAGCATAGCCTAATTTCAAAGGAAAATTTAACTTGCAAAGAAAATTGAACACTGAACAGTTATGTAACTTAAAGGCTAATATTTTTCGGGGCTTTTAATTTTATTCTAGAGCGCTTATAGAAGTGAGAACGCGCTTTTGATTTTGAATATGCCACTTTTGAGTGCGAATATGGTTTCCGCTTATAAAGCGCATTTAAAAATTGCGAACCCGCTTTTTCATTCTGAACAAACCGCTTTTAACCGCATGTTCGCCGAAAATATACTTTCCGGTTTTAAAATGAAGATTTTGACGGCATTGGCCTGAGCCTCATATGAGCGCCTTCTAAGCGTACTACATACATAGGAGGAGATCGTAGACCTGAGCCTAGGCTAAGCATACTAGGCGGAGATTGTAGACCTGAGCCTAGGCTAAGTAT
This sequence comes from Linhomoeus sp. GSCO2_2, assembly GCA_030248115.1. NCBI lineage: Eukaryota > Metazoa > Nematoda > Chromadorea > Monhysterida > Linhomoeidae > Linhomoeus > Linhomoeus sp. GSCO2_2. Next base: position 7,256 of record JASAMZ010008448.1, on the reverse strand, counting down.
ACTAGGCGGAGATCGTAAGATTGAACAGGCGGAGATCGTAGGCGTGAGCAGGAGAGATCGTAGGCCTCAGCCTAGACCAAGCATACTAGGCGGAGATCGTAGACCTGAGCAGGAGGAGATCGTAGGCCTGAGCAGGAGGAGATCGTAGGGCTAAGCCTAGGCTAAGCACACTAGGGGGAGATCGTAGACCTGAGCAGGAGGAGATCGTAGGCCTGAGCCTAGGCTAAGCATACTAGGCGGAGATCGTAGGCCTGAGCAGGCGGAGATCGTAGGCCTAAGCCTAGGCTAAGCATACTAGGCGGAGATCGTAGGCCTAAGCAGGAGGAGATCGTAGGCCTGAGCTGGAGGAGATCGTAGGCTAGGCGGAGATTGTAGGCCTGAGCAGGCGGAGATCGTAGCCCTTAGCCTAGGCTAAGCATACTAGGCGGAGATCGTAGGCCTGAGCAGGCGGAGATCGTAGGCCTAAGCAGGAGGAGATCGTAGGCCTGAGCTGGAGGAGATCGTAGGCTAGGCGGAGATTGTAGGCCTGAGCAGGCGGAGATCGTAGGCCTGAGCCTAGGCTAAGCATACTAGGCGGAGATTGTAGGCCTGAGCAGGCGGAGATCGTAGGCCTGAGCAGGCGGAGATCGTAGGCCTGAGCAGGAGGAGATAGTAGGCCTAAGCCTAAGCCTAAGTCTTAACCTAAGCCTGAATCTAATGCTGACTTTAACTCAAATCCATATGTTTACAGCTGCGTCTTCCTCTCATAAGTTAGAAGCGCTTTGTTCAATTTTAAAAGCGCTTTCTTCATTTTAACAATTTTAAAAGCGCAATGTTTATTTTAAACGCTCTGAAATGAAAAGCGCTTTCTTCAAAATTAAAACCGGATGTAACAAATTAAAAGCGGCGAATATTTGTCCCCTAACTTGTAAACATACCGGCCCCCGCCCGCCCACCCAAGTCGCGCATGCACTTCGCGAATACGGATTCTGGACGTCCAGAAAGCGTATACGAGTGTTCGACCGCGCGCCTTTCTCGAATACGGATTCTGGACAGAACGGCGTCCAGAATCCGTATATACGGATTCTGGACAAATACGGAAACTGGACGCGACATATGTTATATACACCTCGCCGCGCTGAGGCGCGGCGAAAAAGTCACCTAGATCGGTTTGGTACTGCGGTCGCACGATGAGATTAAAGAAATGGCAAACATTTTGGCAAAGTCCCACCAACCAAGACGGCTGAGTGGTCAAAGCTGGGGCGCCAGTCGAAGTGAAAGACGTCGACCGAGTTTTAGTGCAAACTGTAAGTGGGACAAACACTCCTCCATATAGTTAACAGCCTGCTTAGGCCGGCTGGGGTGTGGGGGGGGAGGGGGGTTGTTGGGGGGGGTGGGGGGGGGTTGGCTGTGGGGGGGTGGGTGTTTGGGGGGTTTTTGTCTGCTGGCTTTGTTTTTGGTGCCCGCGCGCCTTTCTCTCTCTCGCGCGCTGTTCGGTCCGGTTCTGTGGTGGTGGGCTTCTCTCTCTGCGTCCCTTCCCTCTGTGGTAGTAGTAGTAGTGCTGGCAGCCTCGCTGTGGCTGCTGATCCGGGTCGATAACCCCCCTCTATGCGAAATTTCAGAAAATTGAAATTTTCAAATTTTGTCAAAATTGACAAAATTCTAAATTTACTGAGCACGTTGTACGTGCTTCGTGTAATACACTACTGATAAGGAATTGGCACGTGACCTAGTCACGTGCAGGAGCCCCTGCATACCAAGCAAGTGCAGGATACCCTGCATACTAAGAACATACAGGAACCCCTGCAGAATTTTGAAATTCTGCTTGTTTGCAGCAACCTGCACGTCGAAACCGTTTCTTTCTATTAAGTTTTTTACGTTAATAAGTTATTAATAAGGAAATAATAAAAGAAGCCACCCTACTATTAGGTCGGTTACGGTAGAAAACCGACGCCGACTTTTGGGTTACCCCAAGTCTCTTATCTCCATTTCTGCTTGCCTAGCGGCGCAAGTTGCGCAACGTCGCGCAATCTTTCTGCTTACTTATGCACTGCAAGTTGCACAGAGTGGCACGCTTCTACAGTGTACGTTGTACGAGTTTTGCCTGACTCCTGAGCCCTGTACCTCGGACGTCGTTGTGAATTTGGAAATAATTGGCAAAGTCCATTCAGCTGACCCAGAATGGCCACCTCCATGAGGTGGGATCGATTGATGACTGCCAGTCGCTTCCAATAGCTCATATGAACATGATTTCAGACAGCTTCTTGCCTCGCTTGGTGGTGAAGTCACTAGCCATGAGTGTGGCAGATGCGCGGAGGCGTTCGAGACGTCCGACGCGGCTTTGCAGCACGCGATTTGCTGCCGAGTTGGCGACGACGACGACGACGACGCCAGCGTGGTCTTGAGCGCCGACTCGGAGCAGCCTCAGGAGCCCAAAGCCGATCCGTCCATCTCAGAGGACGACATGAACGAGCTGGACAGCATGACGCTGGCAGAAATGAAAGAGCGCTACCTCCACGGCTCAGACGACGAGGACGACGCTTGCAACATCCCGTCAGGTATGCATCGAACATTGAATGAATGGGAGGGTGCACATGTATGTACCCACACCTCTCTCAGAGCTACTGGCCAGTCGTCACGTGGTGCAGTTCAAGCGCAGTGCCAATGGGATGCATGACATCCCTGCCAGCGACACACTGTTCTACTGTACGGCCTTCCACCAAGCCATGCAGAGGGGCACCAGCCATCAACAGCGCAAGAAAGTGGACTCACAAGCGAAGAAGATGGCCCGCAAGTGGTTCGCTGGGAGAGAGCCAGCGCTAATCCACCCCATCAAAGACACTGCTGCGCTGCGGGAGGTTGCCAGAGCGTACGACGTCAACGTCAGCGTCTACCGCACCAGGAAGGGCAACTCTATCAAAGAGATTGTCCCAGCTCTGGATCGCAGACTGCACAAAAACGTCATGACACTTCTTTTCCACGACGGCAGGTCACTCAGCAATTTCAATTGTAACTGTCTAAATACATAGTTTCCAAATCACTCTCCTTTCTGCGTAGAGCTGAAGATCCAGTGAACAGCTGTCTACAATTTTGTATTAATTTCCCACATTTCAGATACGCTTTGGTGAGAGACGTGGCCCGGATGCTGAAGCTGAATAGCTGCAGGCACTGCAGGTACCCTATACGCGACTACATATATTGAACTCAACTTCACTTGTTTTTACGCATTGTGTTAACACGATTTCAGAGCGCCATTTCGCCACGAGATCCTGAGCAGGCATGAAAGGACCTGCCCCTTTGACGACGCCAACAGGCCCGGGCGCCACGTGGGCATCTCCAAGATCCGCTTTCACAAAAAGCCCGCAAAATGCCGTCGAACCCTGACCCTGTACGAGAAGCTGCAGAGGAACGGGTACAAGCCCGACCCAGCGCACTTTGAGCAAGTGCAAATCTCGTACGACATTGAGTCCCTGGTGGAGGAGAAGGGTGGCCAATCGGACAAAGTGGTCCCTGGCCCAGTGAAGGGCATGGTCAACTTGGGGCAGCACAAGGTCTACCTCATCTCCACCGCCTTCTTCATTGGAGACAAGGTGAAGGTGCACTACGTGCGCAAGGAGAAGGGCATGTCCAGTGACGACTTTGGGATGGCATTCGTGCAACACTTGCTGGCCTGCTCCGATGAGGCCTATCGCTACAAGGCCTCCCTGCTCTCGCCCTACTTCGAGCAGGTCCAGCGAAGACTCAGGAGGGCCGAACTGACCAAGAACCAATTGCTGACAAAGAGCGTGCTGAGATTGAAACAACATCTCACCGACTACTGCAGCAAACTAATCGTGGGAGGATGGAACACGTCGTGTGAGTGACTCAGATTAATTCTGACAAAGTGTGCGTGTTAAGTAAAAATTGAATTAATGAAATTGATTCAAATTTTAGCCTTCGATGTCCCCGCCCTTCTGGAGGAGTCGCTGCTGTATTGGATCCACAAATTGGATGGGAAACCGAGACCACTCATGCGGCAGGGCTCGTTTCTCAGTCTTCAAAGCCCGAGGCTACGAATGATCGATTTCCTTTTGTTCTTCTCAGGAAAGATGTAGGTATTTTAATTCGTTTACACAATTTTCACATTTTTGACCAATTTAAATCATTTAAGCCAATTGCGGAAATTTCTGAAGACCTTTGGAGCCGACCAAGGCAAGCAGTACTTCGCCCACGAAGTGCTAAAGTCACTAAGCGATCTGGACAAGCCTCTGGACCAGCTGACGGCCAGCGACTTCTACTCCACTCTGACCAACTCCAACCCTCTCGGCGAGGAATACGCCGAATTCGCCAAGCTCATGGAGCAGGGCATGAGCGAGGGCGAGGCTCTGAAAGCCCTGAAACTGGACAAACCACCCCCCACGGCAGAGGAGAAGTTTGAGGGGCTCAAGGCTCAGTGGGCAGTGCTCGGTCTGGAGACGATGGGCCAGCTAGCGCTCTATTACATGTGAGACGCACACACGTACGTAGCGATTGTACGAAAATTCTCACCGCGACTGGCCACTTACAGCTATTTCGACGTCGTGCCACTGGGGCAGTGCATTCTGAAAGTGGTCGAGCTCTACCGGAATCAGTTTGACCTGCCCGACGTCATGTCGACGTACGCCACGCTGCCCTCCCTCAGCCTCTCCTACACCCTGAAGCAGGTCCAGGACGGGACCTTCTACCTGCTGCCAGAGAAGATCTACAGGGCCCTTTCCAGTTCCCTCTACGGGGGCTACACGGCCGTCTTCTCCCATACGTTTGTCCGCTCATTGTGCGCCCAAATTGATTGCGATTCTCAAAGTACATGATTCCAGGTTATGCGGTGCTCAATGAGACCAAGATCAACGAGAGCAAGTACGGCTCGGAGGCGCTGGTGGCGAGAAGGATCGTCGGCTTTGACGACAATGCCCTGCAAGCGATTGTAGTTGTTTTATGTTGTGTTATTCCTAACACAAAAGTAACATACCTACATTGTAGGTATTCGTCATCGATGACCGATGATCTTTACTTCGGTCCCTATGCTGTGAGGGAGAAGGCGACGAACTAGAGGGTCCAGATGTTTGGGAACAACAGGAGCAATCGCTCCCTCATCTACATGTCGTGGATGGAACAAAAACTCGGTACGCACGTACGTACGCTGTGTCTGTCGCCGCGCTTGACCGCTACGCACGTACGTACGCTGTGTCTGTCGCCGCGCTTGATCGCTACGCATGTACAAACGCTGTACAGTGTGTCTCTCGCCGCGCTTGACCGCTACACACGTACGTACGCTGTGTCTGTCGCCCCGCCTGACCGGACGCATGTACATACGCATCTCCACTGTGCTTGACCGTTTTCAGGCATCGACATCAGTTCGCTACTCAACCACGGCGAACAGCAGCTCCAGATGGAGGATGACAGTTACATCTTCGTCGACGGCTTCGGAATCGAGTATTCCGAGGGCAGACCCACTCGTCACGTCCTAGAGTACCTAGGTGGGTTCACCCATGCATGTAGTTTGTGTCACACGTAGTGTATCGCACACATTCAGGGTGTGGCAGCAACCATGGATTCTGTCCAGCCCATGATTCCGAGGCCAACGGGCAGACGATGGGGCTCTGTGGCAAAAAGACCATGGCGCAACTCAAGAAAGAGACTTTCGAGCGCTTCAGCAAGATCGAGGCGATGGCCGACGTCAAGCTTCACTTCATCTGGGACTGCCAGTATGGGGCAATAAAAATTCAGAGCAAATTTTGTGGTTTTAATCACAAAATGTTCAGGTTTCGTGATCAGATCGCCACCCAGCCTGATCTGAAAGCGTTCGCTGAGCAGTTCAACATCGGTCCCAAAATTCGCAGGGACACCTACGAGGACGAGCGGGCCTACATACAGGACATATTAGACAACAAAGTCCATGGGATTGTCCAGTGAGGATTTTGAAAAGACAAATTCTGATCCAATTTGTGCACTGCATCTCCACTACTCTACAGGGTCAAGGCCGCAGTCCCCTTGGACCAGTGGGAGAGGTTCGCCAGCTGGCCCCCACTGTACTCGCGCCTCACGATCGACGACTCCATGCGCTCCGACTACTTGTTGGGGTACATGAAGGAGCACGGGCTGTCCAACGCCCCGAAGACCACGCTCGCGTCGTCGTTCTTCTTTGATGGGCCGATTACCACCAGGTGAGATTCCACCGTCCAATGTGTGTGAAATATGTTCCCAAATATTTTAAAATTTGCAGTGCCCTGAGGTTTTACCACAAGCTCATCCCAGGGCTGAAAATCTGGGACCTTGAATGGGTCACAGAATTTCAAAGTGGTAAAATTCTCGAGAAGCACATCAAGCGCATGATCAACATGCGGAAGGTCGCGGACGAGCAGGGACAGACAGTGCTCGCGGAGATGGTCAAGACGCTGCTGAACAGGTATTGGCTAGAATCTCTTTCACTCATTTCGTCCCAGATTGGACAGGCGTCATTCTTTTGGGTCGAACTGAGTTCGCGCATTTTCCAACCTTGGCAAAAACAGTACCGCTCTTTTTGGCGCCCGCTCAAAATCCGCCTGTACTTATATTATGGGCGATCACGCGTGATCATATGCTAGGTTCCGCACATCGCCCCTTAAGCCCCGCCCATCGCAAAAGTGCTGCTCTTGACAGTGGCTTCCCAAAAATTATGATTACGCGACTTAAAGGGTTAATCGTTTATCCAGAGTTCAACTTTTGCTGTCATTTCAGCGCCTACGGCAAGAGCATCATGAACCTGTTTCGCTTGAGCGAAGTCATGGTCGTGACGGAGAAGGAGGCCCTGGAGCTGTTCAGGAAACGCCATCCCTACCTGATCCAGGCCTTCCCCGTAGGGAGCAGCACCGACCGAGACAGTCTGTGGGTGGTTACCCTCAGGAAGAAGTTCGCCACTATGAATCTGCCATACCAGGTTATTAACAGAATTGTTGCCATTTTAATTTAATTAACCAAATTTGCGCAAATTTCAGCTTGGCTACACCATTTTGTGGAATTCCAAGGTCCGGGTGCTGGACGTGAGTTATTTTTGCAATACTTGTGTAAAAATTGTGTAAAAATTGTACAAAAAATCGTACAATTGCAGTACTATTACAACTACCTGATGAGATCCGTCGACTGGAACGACAGAGTCCTTTCACCCCTCTATACAGACACTGGTTTGTCGCGCCCTATTTTTTCACCATTTTCACAATATTTACTACAATTTTGGCAAAAATGTTCAATTTTACCACAATTATGACAAATTGCCCAATTTT
>JASAMZ010008447.1:0-16563 GCA_030248115.1 Linhomoeus sp. GSCO2_2 | reverse complement strand
TTATGTCTAACGTCTACTTCGTTCGGTTACGTATTGCTGTTCGCGAAACTGGGTTTATGACTGGTGATTGAAATGCAATTACAGTTATTTCGGTCGGTAGCCTGTCGTGGGTGCCTAACCTTTCTAATCCAAATGGGTTGGTCGTCTTTTTGCGTGCTGTGAAGATGTTACCGTTCTATTCTATTAAGCTTTACTTTTAGCACTCGACCCTATAGGTACGTAAAAATGCACGGTCGCTGTGTGAATGCTTCAACTCGTTCAACACGTCATAATCCAAAAGCAGTAGAATTTTGAAGATGCAGGAGCCATGGTGAAATCTATCCGTTAGGTGAACTATCGTACAATTCGATGGATGACTTGTAAAAACTTCAAAGTGGAAATCGGCTGGGCCAACTGTTTCAACTAGTGAACACGTCATCATCCAAAGCAATTGGACTGAATGCAGGAGCCATGAATCAATCTACAGTTTCATGGAAATCTATTACAGTGGATGGATGATTGAAAACTTTAAAATGGAAATCTTCTGACATTATGCAACTGAACAGCTCAAGTAATTTATGCAGGATACGTTTTATTTTATTTTGTTTTATTGTATTTCACCTTGTTATATTTTGTTATTATATTTTAGATATTTTGTTTTACACTATTCCATTTGTTTTAGATTTAATTTGTCGATTCTCATTGATGTTAACTTTCCGTGATCTGTATTATTTTATTACATTTCCGCATTATTTATTGCCGCTAAACAAGATCGACTCCAGGAAAGCCAGTCCGCTGTGGCCGAAGGCGACACAGCGCGACCATTCACCCTTGTCGTTCTGGACAAAAGCGTTTACGTGACTTCAGAACGAGTGGGGTCAAAGAAAATGTGCTCATTCCTTTCACTCTGCCGCCGCGCCCCGAAGTACTGCCCCGACGCGAGGAAGCACTCGGAAGGAGGGGAAGAAGGAGAAGCAGACGACGATAATGATGACTGACAGGTGGTGACCAAACTTGGGTATGCTCGGTCGGGGGCTGAATCAACTTAGACTTACTGCCTCCGGAGAGTGCCAAACGTTGTATGTGCGGTCACCGTAGACCGGCAAGTCGGTGTCATGGCGCCAAAACCCAAGCTGAACGATCCAGAGTCGCAACGCAACGCTGCGAACAATGTCCTGTAGCTTCAGTGAGCCAGAGGCTCAACAACGGCTGCTTTAACAATCTCACCCAGCTTAACACTAATTCCAGTTTCAATCACTCTGCTTGGCTTGTGCTGCGACGGAATCTCCGCGCGGCTACCGTACCGGTATAGTGGCGCTCATTTCTTGTGCCGGATAAGTCTTCGTCCTTTAGGCGCTTCTTGAATTGGCAGCGAAGCGCCGTCCACAATTTTCCGGTTAACGGAACTACTCTGGCCGTGATGAACGTCTCTAACTTGTGACAATGGATTGTTCGCCGGCCTGGAAGAACCCTCGCCGACGTTCTGAAGCGTTTTCCAAAAGAATTCCCTCGTTATCTCCACCGTTACCGCTCCCGGACCAACGCCACCCGACGCCGATTAACCTTATTGACCGGCGCGTTGGCCCCACCAAACCCACTTAACCCAGCTAATAGCGGCCCGAAAGCTGATCAAAAAGGTCCCACTCCCAGCCGCAATTGGCCCCAAAGGGCCCGCTGAAATCGGCCCCAAGTCGCCCCCGAAACGCAAGAATTGGTTAAGTCGTCGTCGGTCACCGAAAAACGTTTGAAAGCGGCCGCCGCGAAAGTTCTAACGCCCTGCCTACTGTGCGCGGCGCCGATTTTCGTCGACGACGAAAGAGCCAACCAGCTGGACGGTCACTTTGTTGAACGCGCTAGAATTTGCTCAAATTGTCGAACCGCGAAACGCCGACCGAAAATTGACGCCCTCCGCGGGTTTGAGGGGCTGCCTTTGAAGAAACCAGAAGGCGTCCGCCTATTCTATCCCAAACGGGCGCCTTTTTCACCAAAAATCGTCCCCGAAATCCAAAAATCGCGCGCCATTCCGATCGATCTTGATTGTCTTCGAATTTCCAAGTACGTCTGGGAAACCATCCGTGGGGAAGGGCAAGCAAGACCTGCCGAAATTCAAATCGGAGGAATTCCGGATGAGTGTGACTTGGAGCAGTTTGTGACGAGTCGTCGCGAGAGCGCCCTTTGCCAGCAACAGATCGTGGTGTGAAATCAGCCGAAGCTTAAGATATTTTTAACTTGTTAACGTTGAAGGTTTGTCGAATTCCGACGACTGCCGACCGCTGATTGGCCAATTTCTCGCGTGCGCCTACCACTACGCATTCCCCGCTTGCCCTGAATATCATCTTTTCCCACGCTTCTCAGCGGGCGGTCAGGAGCTCGTTTAACCCAACGATTTCCGAAGCCAAAAAATCCCCAGTTTGGCCACTTTGACCACTATCACCGAGGTCTTTGAAGGAGAAAATGGTGAATGGACTATTTAAGACAAATGTAGTCCGACTCTTACAGGGTTTGTCGTTCTCTGCACAGGAGAGAGCGACCTTTCGAATTCCTCTACCAGTCGGCTCAAACGGGGCAACGCCCACATGTCTCATGTGCTGTTCCGTATTCAATGGTGATGTTCGTCAATTTGGAGAAAGGGGACGTGCAGGGCGGCGGCATTCGCGTGGTCGTCTCGCCCACCACGCGCGGAACCCGACAGAGGCTGAAGGAGGAAAGTGAGTTTACGAGGGGTTTTGGTAATCGCCTTCACTTCCTTTCACTCCTCCCTCCTTCCTTCTTCTCGCCACCCTCTCCCTCCTTCCTCCTCTCCCTCCCCTCCTTCAATCCTCCCTCTACCCCCCATCCCTCCCCCCCCCCCCCCCCCCCCCTCTTCCCCCCCCCCCCTCCTCCCGCCCCCCCCCTCCTCCTGCCCCTCCCCCTTCCCCTCACCCCTCCGCCTCACCCCATCAAAAAGATTTATCCGTTCATCTTATCTGATTAACCTCGCAGAGATCAAGTTCGAGCTGCCCCTCAAGCTGTCCTCCCGGCGCAGTTCTCGGGACAGCAACCTGTCGCACAACAGCAATACCGTATCCGTGGCCGCGTCCCTGCGCAGCATCTATGAGAACACCAGCAGTGGGAGCTCCTCTGTCCCCCTCGAGGAGGAAGTGACGCAGTCTCAGCCGCCCCCCGCAGCGTTCGCCAAAGGACAGGGGGAGACTGAAGAGGAGAATGGAGAATTCGATTTGTGAGCCGATTTTGCAAACTGCGAAATGTGCAATAAAGGGCCAATCGAACTTTGCGAGTAGGAAATCTGGTTCACTTCTGACTCTGCTGTGTGGGGTTGTACAATTGCGTTCGCAAATGTCGGCTGCAGTGAGGTGTCATACTCTCTACATGCAGCGAATTTTTGCATCGTAATTGGCGCTGTCCTTTTAAAATTAGCCTCCAGCGAAGTTTCAGTCTACCGGATACTGTCGTATAATCGGCGCAATTCCAGCGAAAACGGTCCACACGACTCGTCTGGCGATTCGGACGCCTTCGATTGGCTATCGGAGACGGGCATCTCCCCAATGACCATGCAGAAAATTCGTCGGACGTGAGTCTATTGACGTCTTCATTGTAATTGAGAATTTGTGAGTATTTGAAAGCTCGTGATGCTGTCGAATACAAATGTCTGAACTTCTGAGACGGCCTATATGGTCGCCTGAAGACAAACATTCGCTGAAGCTTTCGAAATGTCGGCGTCGGCTAAGCTCTGCCTTGACGCGCGTCGGTAAAGGCGGCTAACGTGGTGAGTATACAGTACCTGCCGCAACGCGATTCTGGCGCAGCCAAGTTGCACACGGGATACTGTAGTTCTGCTTGTTCCGATCGTCTTTGCCGACTCGTGCTTGTCTTTGCTGACGTCCGCACTTACCTCTCGCCTATACCGACGCCTACGCTTACACTTCAGCTCTTCCGATCGGTCTTTCGGCAGCAATTCCTCCAGAAACGGTGCCAGCGGAGGGGAGAATGGGGACAAATTAGGTGGCGGGGCGAAAAACGGAGAAAATTTGTCGAAATCCGTGATTTTGGTGAAAGGGGCGCTGGATAGTCGAGCGTTGGTCACTCTATTGAAAAACCAGAAGTTTTGCTGGGCCCTGACTGGCCCTCAGGCGGGCTTGCCCCCTACTTTGCTGTCAAGTACCCCATTCGAAGGAGCCACTCTGTGCAAAGCGACAGTAAGCGTCTAGTGAAGAAGTTTTGAAAATGTGGCACTTTAAAGTAGATGTAGCTCGTGCGGCAGCTGTAGCTCAGTGGTTAGAGCATGGCACGGTAAGCCAGTAGGTCGCGGGTTCGATTCCCGCCAGCAGCCAATCTTTTGCGTTCGCAAATCGGCTCTCTTCTTCAAGATCAAAAGTTTAAAGTAGCTGCACGTTTACGCGTACCGTAAGAACTCCAATACGCGACCCAACCCCTTGTAATAAAGCACTAATTCCCCCCCCCCCCCCCCCCCTTCAATGAACGACCCTATTCTCTGTCCGTCGAACTCGAAAACCTGTCTTACACTTGTCCGTAAGGTAATGTTCCTCCGAGTATACCATACCAAAAGTTAGTGATGTGTAAGGCGTGCCCGCCATTAATTATGATAAGATTACGATTATAGTATGCTTTCCTTTGGTACCATCTTTGTTAAAATCGCCCCATTACTGTTTGCGCTATCTTGCCGTAACCTTTGGCCAGATTTCTATCAGAAGAGTTACAGTAAAAGTCTCGAGAAACGCGGCTTTTTCCCACCCTGTGCAAAAAATCTCTCACTCCGTTTTAGGTGCGCTCCTACCAGAAGCAGGAAGACGACTTTTCGACCAGTCACGTTTTAGAGCTGCGCGACGGCCCGATTTTACCTAATTCCACTTTTGAATTGATGCGAATTTTGTCGAAAATTGCGCCCCAGTTTTCCGCCTTTTCCTCCGAGCGGGAAAAGGAGTCGTATTTTGGATTTAATGGGGCCCTAGGGGAAAGTTTGAGTAGTTCTGTTGACAAGGAAAATTCAGAGAGATTCCTGTGCCAGTTTTCCAATGGAAATTGCTTTGCCGACGTGAAGAGTGTCGTTTTTGAGGGAGGATTGTTCGGCTACTGATATCTAGAGTTGGTTGTTACTACAGTAATTATCTACCTGCCTTCTGTTTTATGACTGGCTGCTCTGTGTGTCGCGTAGCTAGATCGTAAGTCGTAAGGTCGTAAGCTATATGCGTAAGCTGATACGCTAGCACTTGTGTCAGTTTTGTGAATGTGTTGCTCAGTAATGCGTACCGAGTAATGATATTGGTCGAATGGCGTTGTTTCGTTTTGTGGCAGGTGCTCTGTTGCGTAGGTTTTAGTTCCGCCTCCGTTAGCAGTCGGAATGCGTCGGTCAAAGTGTCGTAATCCTGTCTTGAAAGTGCTCATTTGAGAACGTTAATCGCATTCGCAGTAGTTCGCGCCGTAAAATAATTCCGTTTGCTCCATCGTCGTTGGCTCAGCTGTTTGTGGAACCTTTTCGCGTTTGTGAACGAAGCCTCGTTAATTTAACGAAGTGGGCACTACATCACATTCATAACAGGTCAGAAACCAGGACTGTTATCTTTAGATGACGGCTACTTCCAAGTTGCGGGCAACACTCAGATCCTATTCGGCCCTGTACCTACATACGAGATCCATAACGACATGGTGAAGTGTTTGGTGCGTAAATGACTATAGCATCTTTAGGGGCCGACTTGTTGAAGTTGTTTTGGGGGCAACGCGATGTGCTCTACAAAGCCCGGCATCAGAATCACACTTCATCTCAAGTTTCCTCACGGTCGCCGACTTTGTGCTTCTCAGCCGGCCTTCTGTAGCTTGTCGACGAGCTTCTTTATGTCCTCGGAGTTCTCTTTTGTCAGCACGAACTTCCCCTGCGGCTTGTCGACCAGGTAGCGTCGAATGTCGAAACCGCCGCTGTCGGGTATGACGAGTAGAGGATTGGGTGTGGAGAGCTCGAGCTTGCGAAAGCCCTCCCCTTGCCGAGTGGCGCTCCTCTGCCAGTTGCGGTAGTCTCTGAGCAGTTGGTTGAGGCGCGGCACGTCGACGGAAGCTGTAAATGGGGAAATATCCGCGTCTGGCTTCGTACTCAAGCTTTCCAAAAGCGTGACAGGTTCATACGGAAGGACAACTTGAGAAAGGACCACTATATTGTAGACCTATCTGCGACCGTAGTACCTACTACGAAAAGGCAGTCGCAAATAAGTCTAGACTTATATGCGACCGCCCCAGCTAACTTTTTCCTTTCATATAGGTTTCTTCCTTTCATATTAAGAGCGTCGTTTGGTGACGTTCCCTTTACATACTGTGATTCTCTAGTTGTCAACACGTGGATCCCTGCAAACATTACAGTTTTATCACTTACACCTCTTGACGGCTCTGGCGTCAGCGGTCAACAATCCTGCCAAAAGTCCGACTGACGTCAGCGCCAGTCCAGCCAGGAACACTTTCATCTCGCGATCACTTTGTGGGGCTGGCTCAATAACAAGCTTGAATGAATGACGGTCACTCGGCGGCGGCAGACAGACCGACGGTAGCCGGCGACGACAACAGGGCTTCGATTTCACTTTACGCTCCGCCGAGGGCGACAATCTATCTGGCGAGAAATGCAAACAGGCGTATTGGGGGAGGAGGGACATTAGTAGGGGCGCCGCTGCTTCGCGACAAGCGTAGACAATGAAGGGAGGAGATGGAATCTCGTTCTGCGTCACCGTTCCAACCCACTGACTGAATGAATGAAGCGCCTACGCTTCGTTGCCAGCCACGCCCAAATTTTTGGGCCGCCCGAATCATCGCGAATCGAATTTTCTAGTCGGCCAACCGTCCGCCGCGTTGATAGGCAACGGCCGAACAACAGGCATACATCGTACTTTGCAATGGTGGCGATAACTGATGACACATATGTAGATGGCAGAACCGGGTGGTAGGGTCGATTTTGGTGCGCTTTCGCACTTCGCTGCACCCCCCCCCCCCCCCCCCCCCATCTCATGTTGTTGACGAGGTTACGGTAGAATCTGAAGTCGTACCTAGTATGATCGAGAAGACAAGGCAGCACAGGCCAAAGATAATTCAATACAAACAGCGACATAATGACAAAATACTATACAAATTGAAACAGGCATTGTAATATCAAAGACAAAATGACCCAATGTCGACAATGTGGCCCTCGAAGCCGGGAAGGAACTATGTATTGGTGAGTACATATTTGTACGTTGAGACTGCTGCTGTGTGCGTGGTGCGTCATTAGCTCTGTACATTCGTGGGCCTGCCTGTTGCATTTTATTGTGGTTTAATTGTCACAAGTTTCACCGTTACTGTAGAGCGCAAAGTCGATACAGTAGTTAGAATCGCGCAATTCATGTACCATTTCGTATTTTAGCTAATGAATCGCTATTCGTTTACAATGCCAAAGAGAGTCGTCAGGTTGCTGTCCCGAGAACTGCGCCGGGAGGACAGCTTGAGGGGCAGCTCGAACTTGATCTCTGCGAAGTTACTCAGATAAAATGACCGATAAATTGTTTTGATGGGTGAGGCGGAGGGGGGTGAGGGGAAGGGGGGGGGCAGGAGGAGGGGGGGGGGCGGGGAGGAGGGGGGGGGGGGGAAGAAGGGGGGGGGGGGGGGATGGGGGAGGGATGGGGATAGAGGGAGGATTGAAGTAGGGGAGGGAGAGGGGAGGAGGGAGAGGGTGGCGAGAAGAAGGAAGGAGGGGAGGAGTGGGAAGGGAAGTAACGCACTACCAAACCCTCGTAAACTCACTTTCCTCCTTGAGCCTCTGTCGGAATCCGCGCGTGGTGGGCGAGACGACCACGCGAATGCCGCCGCCCTGCACGTCCCCTTTGTCCAAATTGACGAACATCACCGTGAAATTGGGACAGCACACGTAGAATAAGTGGGCGTTGCCCCGTTTGAGCGACTGGTAGAGGAATTCGAAGGTCGTCTCCCTGTGTAGAGAACGACAAACCCTGTACAATTGGACTACATTCGCTCGAAATAGTCCATTCACCATTTCTCCTTCAAAGACTTGGTGACAGCCTCCCCCAAGCTGGCCAAACTGGGGATTTTGGCTTCGGAATCGTTGGGGTTAACGAGTCGCTGACCGCCCGCTGAGAAGCGTGGGAAAATACGCATCCAGGGCAAGTGGGGGAATGCGTAGTGGTAGGCGCACGCGAGAATCTGGCCAATCAGCGGTCGGCAGTCGTCGGAATTCTACAAAACCTTCAAATGTTAACAAGTTAAATATTGTTAAGCTTCGGGCTGATTTCACACCACGATCTGTTGCTGGCAAAGGGCGCTCTCGCGACGACTCGTCACAAACTGCTCCAAAGCCAACACTCTATTGGAATTCCCTCCGATTTGAATTTCGGAGGTTGCCACCCTTTCCCACGGAAATGGGGATTTCGAGACGACTCGGAAATTCGAGCACAATCGGAGATCGATCGGAATGGCGCGCGATTTTTGGATTTCGGGGACGATTTTTGGTGAAAAAGTGCTCGTTTGGGATAGAATAGAGGTGGATGCCTTTTGGTTCTCCTCCAAAAGGCAGCGAAAATCTGTGGGAGTGTCAATTTTCGGGTCGGCGTTTTCGCGAGTTTCGCCACAATTTTTCTCAGCAAATTCTAGCGCGTTGACAAAGTGACTGTTCGAGTGGTTGGCTTCGTCGTCGTCGACGAAATTCGGCGCCGGCACAGAGGAGGGCGTTAGAACTTTCGCGGCGGCCGCTTTCAAACGCTTTTTCGGCGACTGACGCACGAACGGATTCTTGCGCTTTCGGGGCGACTTTTGGGCCGATTTCAGCGGGGATTTCTGGCCGAATTGCGGCTGGGAGTGGGACCTTTCGATCAGCTTTCGGGCCGCTATTAGCTCGGGGTTAAAAGTGGTGCTTTGGTGGGCTAATGCGCCGGTCAATAAGGGGTTAATTTGGCGTCGGGCGGCTCGTCTGGAGTGAACGGTGGAAGACGAGGGGGAATTCTTCTGGAAACGCTTCAGAACGTCGCGAGGGTTCTTCCAGGCCGGCGAACAATCCATTGTCACAAGTTAGAGACGTTTATTACTGTGAATAAATAGTTCCGTTAACCGGAAAATTGTGGACGGCGCTTCGCTGCCAATTCAAAGAGAAGCGCCTAAAGGACGAGACTATCCGGCACAAGAAATGAGCGCCACTATACCGGTACGGTAGCTGCGAGATTTGTCGCACACAAGCCAAGCAGAGTGATTGAAACTGAAAGCGTCAAGCTGGTGAGATTGTCTAAGCAGTGCTCGTCGTAGCTCTGCTCACTGAACAGACATTGTTCGCAGCGTTGCGTTGCGACTTGGATCGTTCAGCTTGGTTTTGGCGCCATTACCAATTCCTTTGGCTAATGGCTACCGCACATACACGTTGGCATTTCGTATAGTAGTCTAGTCTTCTATGCCGAAATTGAGCATACCCAAGTTTGGTCACCACTTGTCAGTCATCATTATCGTCGTTGTCTCCCTTCTTCCCTCCTTCCCAGTGCTTCCTCGCGTCGGGGCAGACTTCGGGCGCGGCGGCAGAGTGAAGGAATGAGCACATTTCTCCGACCCCACTGTCTGAAGTCACGTAAATGCTTTCGTCCAGAACGACAAGGGGTGAATCGTCGCGCTGTGTCGCCTTCGGCCACAGCGGACTGGGCTTCCTGAAGTCGACCGTTTAGCGGAAGAGAATGTGAAATGTAATAAAATAATACAGCTCACGCAAAGTTAACATCAACTAGAATCGACAAATTAAAATCTAAACAAATGGAATAGTGTAAAACAAATATCTAAATATAACAAAATATAACAAGGTGAAATACAATAAACAAATAAAATAAAATGTATCCTGCATAAAATTTTATTTCAGCTGTTCAGTTGCATAATGTCAGAAGATTTCCATTTTAAAGTTTTCAAGTCATCCATCCACTGTAATAGATTTCATGAAACTCGCAGATTTATTCATGGCTCCTGCATTCAGTCCAATTGCTTTTGGATTATGACGTGTTCACTAGTTGAAACAGTTGGCCTCAGCCGATTTCCACTTTGAAGTTTACAAGTCATCCATCGACTGTACTACAGTTCATGAAACTGGCAGATTTATGCATGGCTCCTGCATTTCAGTCCGACTGCTTTTGGATTATGACGTGTTTACCAGTTGAAGCATCCACACAGCGCACCGTGGCATTCTATGTACCTATAGGGTCGAGTGCTAAAAGTAAAGCTTAATAGAATAGAACGGTAAAATATATTTTCACAGCACCTAAAAAGACGCTAACCCATTGGATTAGAAAATAACTTAGGCACCTACGCACAGACTAACGGCCGAAGTACTGTGCTGCATTTCAATCATCAACTCACAAACCCAGTTTTCGCGAACTCCGTCCACAAGTCCATAATCATATTTGAAAATCGCTTCTCCACTTCCAATCGACCGGCGTCGTACTCCTCAGGCTTGTAGAAAGGCCTACCATAGATGGTCTCTATCTCATACCCGTGCATTGAGCCGTACCAGTCGGGCCAATCATTGGACGACGGCCTATTAAGGGAATTCAAATTTTTGAATTTCTTGAACTCGCAAAATAGCGAACGTTTGAGTATATCATCTCACTGTTTACCGGTAGACTGTGTGGAGTCGCGTATAATATGAAGTTGCAAGAGCGCCTACCTATGTAGATAGCATAATTCACAATAATTTCAGCAAGCTTAAAACATGTGGAGTTTGTTCCACTTTGATTGGACGTTCGAACGCGTCAACTTTCGAATGGGGCACAAATGCCCGAGATGCGTCCGAAAACCTCCCTGTTTACTAATCTAACAGCAGTGTAGCTACGTACCGGGTGTCCCATAAATCCAGACCCCCCTCCCCAGCAAGCTGTGGAAAACTTCACGCAGTGAAACTTTTGCAGATTAAACTCCAATGTCTTGGGACATCTGACACCAAATTTCAGCATCCTACACCAAGTCATGCGGGAATGCGAGCGCAAAACGCAAAATTGGTCAATTTCTCAAGACTCGCTGGCTTGTGGCGACTATAACTTCTGCTTATTTGCAGCAAATTTGGCGCGAATTGTACTATTATAAAGAATAGAAATAGAGCTTTCGAATCGTCGTGGAACAAACTCCGTAGCTTGTAGTGCGCTCGTGAACGATCGAGTCAAAGCTAGGCTGCCGGCCCTAAGTCGCGCGCTCGGCGGCTCCTCCTGCTGCTGCAAAGCCTCCTCCATGAGGAAAAGTGACCTTGACCAATTTTGCGTTTTGCTCTCGTATTCCCGCACTACTTGGCATAGGATGCTGAAATTTGGTGTCAGATGTCCCAAGACATTGGAGTTTAATCTGTGCAAGTTTCACCGCATGAACTTCTATACAACTTGCTGGAGAGGGGGGGTCTGGATTTATGGGACACCCAGTACACTGTATTTGCATACTATTCAAGCATCCAACGATGGTAGGTAAGGATACCAGAAGCAACGAAGGCACAATGTACATATTTTATACCTGAATGGATAGTAGTATTCGTAAACGTCGACCTTCTTATTCTTGACCAGATATTTCCTGAAACTGAGCGCGTCGCAAACGAAGAAGTAGTCGCCGACTGCTTTCGTAATTGCATCTCGATGCTTCGCGCGCTCTTTCTTTGATGGAGTCTCGGCTGAACATTCTCATTATCTCACAATTATTTGTGAAATTCTTTTGTTAGGTTAATAAATGTGCGCACTTTAGTACTACCGTATTTATTTAATTTCAACCTGTTTGAAGGTTGTGTTTAACGGCTATTGGACGCTAATTCGAACTTTATCTAATAATAGCACCTTTTGACGCTTCGCGACATGATGGTACCTTAGGAAGCACACTATCCGCGTATTCCATTAATTTATATCTTGTCTTGTACAGCAATCAAGGCTATTAATTTTAATTTAGTTCGACTTATCTATTTCTTACCTAGGTACGCACTTACGTTGAATGTCACAGTAGAACTTTTCCCCCAAATAGGCGTCGGCAATGCCGTCCGACTGAGACTTGTACTTGACGAATCCCGCGAAGCTCGCTTTGGTAGCATCGCAGTATTGCGTGGAGTTAATAAGCGCCAGGTTCTGCTCGGCGTTCGCGTTTTCAGCAGACCCGTCGAAGGTAATTCCGTAGTCGTACAGATTGTAGGGTAACCTGGAAGCGTGTGTTATGGTATGTCTACAGTATACCACTTGGACCCTATTGGGCCGTAATTCGAAAGAAAATGGCATCTGCCAAATACACATTCGCGTCTCTCAACTCAGCGCGATTCACATCAGACTTCACGTTCATACGCGGGCTATCACAGTAGCGCTTCTACCATAAGCACGGGCTTACCAAAAGCTACCCTCGTCCGCCACGGTGCCCATGAAAACCGATTTGACGGAGTCGCTGGACGGGTTGCCTTTCGACATCACTTCGCAGACGTCGCCGTCGTAGAAGGCGCCACCTTTCCAGATGGGAACGAATGGGAACTGGAGCATTTTCACGCCAAATTCACCCCACTGGTCGGCTGCGGCCTAAACAGTGACAAGAAGTGGCAATGACAAGAAACGACGACGACGACGACGACGACGACGACGACGACGACGACGACGACGACGACGACGACGACGACGACGACGGCGACGACGACGACGACGACGACGACGACGACGGCGACGACGACGACCACGACGACGACGACGACGACGACAGCCGCAACGATCCTTCCTTTCTCACCTGAACCTCCTTGTCAGTCTTGCTCCTGATGCAATCCAAAACGCTGGCAGCATCACCCTTCTCACAATCCAACAACCGAACCAGACTCTCCGATCTGTCCTTTATCACCTCTGGCGGGGCCATGGCCCAAGGCTGGAGCAGCGCGCCGCTCTGGAGAATCACCCTCTGGAAGTACTTTCTGCTCTCCTGACTGAACATGTGGGAGGCGACGCTGGTCCCTCCCGCGCTCTCTCCAAAGAGCGTGACTTTGCCGGGATCGCCGCCGAAGGCGGCGATATTGTCCGAGATCCACTTCAAAGCGAGCTGCTGGTCCAAGAGACCCATATTACCCTGGACTTGGCTGCCTTCGCCCAAGTAGAGAAAGCCGAAAGGGCCCAGCCTGCCGACAATAAAGTGAGTGAGCTACAGTATGCACTGGATAGAATCCGAGCAGGCAGTAGAAACCTGTAGTTGACGTTGATCACGATCACGTTCTTGAGCGCTGCCAAGGCGCCGCCGTCGTAGAGGTCGAGCGAGGCAGAGCCGGAGTAGAAGCCACCGCCGAAGAACCACACGAGAACTGTACCGTCGAAGTAGCGTCTGTCCGACTGAGGCACCCATATGTTCAGCTGCAGGCAGTCTTCAGACAAGTTGGCGCCGTTCCACATGGTGGAACCTCAAAATGCTGGTTTCGTCGTCGTCGTCGTCGTCGCCGCCGTCGTCGTCGTCGTCGCCGTCGTCGTCGCCGGTCGTCGTCGCCGTCGTCGTCGTCGTCGTCGTCGTCGTCGCCGTCGTCGTCGTCGTCGCCGTCGTCGTCGCCGGTCGTCGTCGCCGGTCGTCGTCGCCGTCGTCGTCGTCGTCGCCGCCGTCGTCGCCGGTCGTCGTCGCCGGTCGTCGTCGTCGTCGTCGTCGTCGTCGTCGTCGTCGTCGTCGTCGTCGTCGCTCACCGCGAAAGCCGGGGTAGGTGAAGTCCAGCATGGACATGCAGGTGTTGGCTAGTGTATCGGCCGTCTTCACCCCTTCCCAAGGTTCCACCTTCTCAGGCGGCGCGAAGCGTCTTTCTTCCACTGGCGACTTAGCAAATGGCACTCCGAGATACGCTGTAACCCTGAAGACAGATGCAGTGCCTCGGCTAGGCGAGCGTGATAGGAAGCAAATACCAATAGATCACCACCTGTGATCGACATCGTCACGACTGATATGCTGCCAGACCCCCTGAAGCTTGCCGCCGTCGACCTGCACAATTGTGGGCTTGGAATTCGGCGGATAGGCCGCGGGAATGTTGTCAGAGGAATAAGCAACTGATAACAAGAGCAGTGACAGAACACTCGAGCGAATTGATGCCATTGTTTCCTCTCCACAATTCGCGCCTAGCCTACATTTGAGGCACTTCCTGGCGGAACGGAGCGCAAGACAAAGCGTTGTGCGCGCATCGTGCAGTGCAGCCGTTGGTGTCTACAGTGGGTACGAAATAGTGCTGCCTGCGTTGCTGAACAGATTGTACGTCTGCCAAGCAGCTTGGCAGGGTAAGTGTAACAACTTGCGCGAATGTGTCGCGATGGCACCTCGGTGCCACAACATACACTAATTCGCTTTGCTTTCCCCAGTGTTTCATTTGCGCAGGAATCTTTGGTCACAACCTAATTGGGGCAGTTATACGGTAGTCAAAACAGATTGCAGAACAAACAAGTAGCGCCCGGTTTTCCTCTTGGTGACAGCCCAAAAACTCCGTCGGCCAAATGGGGCGGAACGTGACGGTTGTGACAGCGGCAGCGTGAAACTGTCAGGGGAAGGAGGACGCGTTCACGCATTCGGTCGCGCGTTGCAAGAGTTTTTGAAGGACACAACAAGTTTTTTTGAAGCGATTGAATCAAAGCGGTTTCCCAATCGTACCCGAGATTCTCCACTTAAGAATGATGGAAATATCTCCACTTACTGAGTGTGGGAGGGTGTGCAATGCAAGTTAGCCGAATAAGCCGATTTGAAGTCGCCGCCTAACCACTGCTGGTCAGACTCTATCTACCCGCTAAAGTGTGTGCACTGCAGTTCAATTTCACTGCGCCTTTCACAATCACTCCAATCTTCGCCGGCACTCTTTCACGGCCTCCTGTATTCGCTCCAAATCCCGGCGACTCCAATGTTCGAGGTTGTGGGCGTTGTTCAGTATCGCCTCACCACCAAACAAACACCCGGCGAATGCCCCCACCAGCACGGGACAGTAGTTTGCCGGGCCGGCGAAACGAATCGAAGCCGACAGAGCGGAATCAAAGTTCTCTGCTTTGGAGACAAAGTGCGCCGCCGCCGCCAAAACGTCCCGGCAGAATCCTCCCTTGTCGAGTTGAGACGGTTGGAGAGGTGTGGTTAGAGCGCCAATTGTCCCCTGCTGGCCGAGATACGGTAGGGAGGACTCCATGGAGCTTTTCCAGTCGAGACCCGAGAGGAGGTGGTAGCAGAGCAGCACAACCGCGACGCAGACTCCTATAAGGGGAGTACATACTGCTATAGCACATTGCATCCGTGTAGCATAGCAGCTATAATGAATGGCGTTCATCAGAGATTACGGTAGTCTACCGACTACTGTACTTGGGGATGCGCGAATCTCGAACGGTAGCGCCGCTATAGGTAGACGTGGATGGACTTGTCGTGGGTCTCTACATCGGTGCGAGCGAGTGAACGGAGTATCGACGAGATTATGCGTTTACTTAGAACAGACACACATGTGTGCACCAACACACGTACCTTGAGATTCCTCACACCAGTGAGTCAGGCGGGACTCCGTCCTCGCATTCTCAACCAGATTCTCCACAACTTCTTTCTGACTCCCATCGTTCTTTTGTGCCAACACAGCCGACAGAGCCAGAGGCGCGACTCTGTGCGCCGCGTTCACTCCTCCAGTCATTCCGCCGCACTTGTCGTCACAATTCTTGGAAATGTCAAGGATCGACTCGGCGTCAATTCTTCCGTCGCTTCTTCGCCAGTCTGGGAATTTCGTCGCGAATTCCCGAAACACCGTTCGCGCCGTGGGACCTGTGTCGTCCCAACCGGTTTCCCTGTCGACAAACCAGATCAAATAGCGACGAAACACGTCCGATGGTTCGTAGCGGAAATCGTTGAAAAGTAGACAGTCGAGAAGTCTCAAAGACATCTGACAGGGACCTTTGTTCTTGTCCCCAGCGGCCAGGCCACAGATTAGGCCGGCGATGCGGTCGGACAGATCGATAGCACCGGACATTCTTTAGGGTGTTGTAGGTGATATGAACGGCACGACTGGAATGAATTTGCTAAAATGTCTGGTTTAACATCACACTCAGTATGCTTTAACTTGCTATAGTTAAGGTCTCCGGCTGTTGAGATATAAATTGCGGCCACCCAGTCCGACCACTTGCAATGCTTCCAAGTTTTGCGATTTCACAATGTCATTGTTATGGACAGTATGTTAACGATCGGTCGTACGCACCGTGGCTATCAGCATTGCTTGGGATAAAGATGCGTCTTACCTATACATCACTTACAGCAGCTACTGTAACATCAGCATTTCGGCAAAAGCCGGCAAACAATATTTTTATGTGCTTTAGTTAAGTGTACACACTACATTCATACACAAACACAAACAAACGTCGTCATCTCATGAAGATTGGTTCCTGAAAGCACATGGGCGTTGCATACAGCTATTGTTCGTTTAGCTTCTGGGATAACACGCATTCCAACGACTATTCACGACATGCGCTGCGCTGACCCTCTCATCAACGCTGATAAGAAGAAGCCTATGGGCGTTTACTGCCGTCAAGCAATCGTCTGTACTTCGTTCAGTTACGTATTGCCTCATGGGTGGGCAACCTGCACGACATATGGGGTCACGCTCCGGGACCC
>JASAMZ010008446.1:0-13186 GCA_030248115.1 Linhomoeus sp. GSCO2_2 | reverse complement strand
TTATGTATGGTGTACTTCGTTCAGTTTCGTGCTGCTGCTGTTGAACAGTTGTCGAAGAGCCTGGTATAGATGCCGCAACTGGAGACGACGATGAAGACGCTGAAGACGAACAGGCACATTTGGTCCACAACCATGGCGGCGAAGTGCCAGTTGTTGCGCGCCTCCTCATCGCGATCTTCCTGGAAGATTTGAATTTCGAAAGCGATCGCGAAATCGAGCGGCTATGGCATGTGTCGTAGACCTCTGACTCCGTGACGTTACGAGACGGGGTATCTGATTAGTCTAGACCTATCGGACACCGCCTTGTTGATTTTCTCCCCGGATAGATAAGTCTACGACGTATGTATAATATAACGACACCGGAATTTCACGGGATGATGGAGATATAAATTCGGCATTACATACAAGTACAATACTTCCACGGTCTGAATCATCAGAGTTAGGGGCTGGAAGGCAGCAAAAACAGTGTTGGCGCAGTTGTGCTTCATTTCAAATTTTCGTGGTATTCGTAAACTTGGCAATTTCACACTTCTCGACCTCTTCCATTCGAGCTGTGACCACTTCGACCTCCTTCGTCAGGCGACGCAGATAGGACTCGAGCTTCTCCAAGTGGCGATGTTCCGGGCAGATTGCTCTAGCGTTGGCTGAAAGGTTACCGTAATCGTAGAATGCAGACCACTTTCAAGCAGGGGTGACCATAGAAACTGAAACTAGTTTCAGTTTCAGTTTCTATAAATATACTGAAACTGAAACTGAAACAGTAACCAAAGTGATCAGCCATATTTAAACTGAAACTGAAACTGAAACTCCACAGAAGCAATCAGTATTAGTGCAGTACTGAAACTAGTTTCAATACGCAGTACTGAAACTAGTTTCAGTTTCAGTTTCAATATTTTGAGGCGTATGTTTGGCTCATCTCATCTTATGTTAATTTGACGCTTTGTTTGATTGACAATGACAACAAACTTGGCATGCACCTTATTTATGGCAATCAGCAACGCAGCAACGCATCCATGTAAGATTGCACGTACGCTTTGCAGCCGAGAGCAGTGTTCTTGTTACTGAAACTGAAACTCAAGAAATTAATTTACTGAAACTGCAACTAAAATAAAAACTGGTACTGATACTGAAACAGAAACTGAAACTAAGTCAGTTTCTATGGTCACCCCTGCTTTCAAGCGCACAGTCACCTTGCGCCACGCTGGCAGCGATGCATTGCGGACAATCCAAAACGCTTGGGGTATTGTTGGGTGGGCAGTTGCACTCCTGTTGCCGAGTTTGAGGGACCAAATTGTGCTTGGCTCCGCCGTTCTGTGTTGGCGTGACGCATTTGATAGCCTAAAGCAAATGGCAATGCGTGAAGCCACTCCTATCGGTTCTGTAATTGTGTGATTGGCATACTGCACCACAGGGATTTATCGGTTGAGCTTTCGGCCCACGATCGGGACCATCCTCAGAACCTTCTCTGTTTGGGTAATAACCCTATCCTATCGGCTTCAAGCTGTCGTCTTCACTTCAGTATGAGTGTACCTGGCCATTCAGCAGTTTGAACTTGGCTTCTCTGTGATTCGCTGCGTTGCTGCGTCTGATTCTTCCCAAGGAGATCTTGTGACCTGGTCTCTTCATCAGCAGAATCCAGGGTAGCCAGTTCAGGAGCACCGCTCGCACCTGGCACAGTCCTCTCGGATTCATGAACAGGTGACTGAAACTGCTGAGGTTGACACATGTACCAGTGGCGTCATCTCGTGTGTCTCAGGGGCTCTGTAGCGCAGATTCAGGACCAAAACGGTGAAGACCACTGAGACGGCGACGAGAAGCATGCAGCAGGAGAAGAAGACGCCTGAAAAGTACATCAGTGTGTGCGCCTGGCACGCATTCGATTGGTTAACCCCAACCATGCGTGGCTTTGGTCGGCGCGCATGACGCATTCACACGTGGAGCTTGTGAGCGTGCTGCAGCGTCGCGTGGCAGTTATGCGTGTGATGCATCCTCGCGTGTGTTGTCATACAGCGGGAGTGACGCTCTGTGGGTGTGACGCATCAGCGTGTGCCGTTGTAGTATGAGGCATCATGAGCGAGTCCAGTGAGTGATGCATCCACGCGTGGCGGTTGTAGACGCGTTGCATTCACGCGTGGCGTCTATGAATGAAAGCATGGCTCGCCTACCCATGAGTGGGACCGCTTCAGACGTCTGCGGCATCATATCCTTCACAAGAGTTAGAAAGAAGCAGACCGATAGCAGTACCGTCGTCTCTGAAACTGGCACCGGTGTATGGTACTGTAGCTTTCAAATTCAAAAGCCCTTTCACCAAGAGTGATCTTCTCCCCAGCTTCCGGTGGCAGAGTGAAGCCCACAATAGTCATGAGGGAGATCAAAACGCAGGGAATGATCATGTTGAATGAATAGAACACGGTACGACGCCTCAAATGAAGGTAGAAGTAGAGAGAGGCGTATGGAGGGTCATTGGGGCAACACTCGTACGCTTTCTCGTGATAAAGGACGAAAGTTCCTAAAATGGAAGGCTGAAATTAGTGATGGCAACTTGAAAACCCGGGTAAGTACTTACCCGGTTCTACCCGGTTTTTAACCAGGCAAGTCGTCCGGGGGACGCAGTATACTCCACAAATTTGAACTCCTACGCACGGTGACTCCTCTGCTGTTGTGGCCTCCTGGCACTCCCAATCGGAAAACTAATGCCGAATTCGTGATCTACATCCCAGAATACCCCAGAATCAACATACCCTAACTTCCTATGGACTCCTCGCAGAAACGAAATTCTGCAGTTGGGGTACGGTAGCATACAAATTCGTCGTAGGTACGTTCAAGCATTATCTAAGCGCTAAACGAATGCCAAATTCGTAATCAGCGCCCCCGAAAACCCCGAAATCGAGCATAATATTGGCAAAGTCGACCCAACGCCCAAAATTCAAACCGACGCGGCTGGGATACTGTAGCTCTGCAGATTTTTAAATAATACTTTTCTGGGCCAGATTTTAGCGCAGAATTGTTTTAAACCACTTTTGGAACGATTGGGCAACGCATTCGAGCGCTATGGACGCCGAAATGCGAAAATCGCAATTTTCGACCCCGGAGTCGAACAAGCTCCGGTATTAAAAAGTTGAGTTTGTATTCTGACTGACATTGCAAAGAGTTGCGTTCTTTCTGCAGAGAGTGCGAGAGTTCATCGCCCGCATGCTCCGCTTCATGAGCCCCCGCTTCGCAAGATGGTATTGCATTAGCAGTATTGATTTCGCCCGCGATTTGGCTTTTAGAGCAAGAACATCCCTCTTTCAAGCAACGCTTTTAAAAAAGTGACAAAAAGTTGTAAAAGTTTTGGCAAACAATTGACAGAGCACAAAAGAGCGCACTACGAGCAATCAAACCGTGTCGCACTTCTGCATGTAGCAAAGAGCGATCTTAGCGTTAAAATGGCGAGAATGGCGTTTTATGCGGTGCGTGTTTGCTTAATTGAACAAAGTTGTGTAGCCGCATGAAAGAACACGTCGAGAGCTTTCACCTGGCGTGTCGATTGCCACTCTACGACGTAAGACGAGCGAGTTAGAGTCGTTTGTGCTTTTGCACCTTCGAGTTACTGTAACTCACAAAATTCAAACTTTTGAATTTCGACCGATTGGAGAACAAATGATCAGTGAGTCGGGAGCTACCTATCCAAAAAGCTCGAGATCGTCTCTCTACGACGCAAGTTGAGCGAGTTAGAGCGATCTTAGTGTCATAATCCCGAGAATCGCGTTTTCAGCGGTGCGTGTTTACGTAATTGAACAAAGTTTTGCAGCCGCGTGAAAGAACACGTCGAGAGCTTTCACCTGGCGTGTCGATTGCCGCTCTACGACGTAAGACGAGCTAGTTAGAGCCGTTTTGTGCTTTTGCACCTTCGAGTTGCTGTAACTCGCAAAATTCAAACTCTTGAATTTCGACCGATTGGAGAACAAATGATCAGTGAGTCGGGAGCTATCCAAAAAGCTCGAGATCGTCTCTCTACGACGCAAGTTGAGCGAGTTAGAGCGATCTTAGTGCCAAAATCCCGAGAATGGCGTTTTCAGCGGTGCGTGTTTGCGTAATTGAACAAAGTTTTGCAGCCGCGTGAAAGAGCACGTCGAGAGATTTCACCTGGCGTGTCGATTGCCGCTCTACGACGTAAGACGAGCAGTTAGAGCCGTTTTGTGCTTTGCACCTCCGAGTTACTGTAACTCACGAAATTCCAACCTTTGAATTTCCACCAATGAGAGAACAAACGATCAGTGAGTCGGGAGCTGTCCAGAAAGCTCGAGATCGTCTCTCTACGACGCAAGTTGAGCGAGTTAGAGCGATCTAAGCGTCAAAATCCCGATAATAGCGTTTCAGCGGTGCGTGTTTGCGTAATTGAACAAAGTTTTGCAGCCGCGTGAAAGAGCACTCGAGAGCTTTCACCTGGCGTGTCGATTGCCGCTCTACGACGTAAGACGAGCGAGTTAGAGCCGTTTTGTGCTTTTGCACCTTCGAGTTATTATAACTCGCAAAATTCAAACTTTTGAATTTCGACCGATTGGAGACAAATGATCAGTGAGTCGGGAGCTATCCAAAAAGCTCGAGATCGTCTCTCTACGACGCAAGTTGAGCGAGTTAGAGCGATCTTAGTGTCAAAATCCCGAGAATGGCGTTTTCAGCGGTGCGTGTTTGCGTAATTTAGAACATTTTTATTGCCACGTGAATGGGCGCGTCGAGAGCTTTCATCTGACGTGTCGATTGCCACTCTACGACGTAAGACGAGTGGGTTTGAGCCGTTTTGCGTTTTCGACCTTCAGGTTACTGTAACTCGCGGAATTCAAATTTTTGAGTCTCGACACCGGTTATGACTAATGATCAGTGAGTCGAGACCTATCCGTAGAGCCCAAGATCTCCGCTCTACGACTTTCCAACGCCGAGATCTGAGAGCGTGACGGACGGACGGACGGACGCACGGACGCACGCACGCACGCACGCCGAGCTCTCGTATGGTGTCGCCCGCCTGAGGGCGGGCGAAAAAAGTCGCAGTGTAAGAAAGTTTTTTGTGTTTCGCCCGATTTTCTCCGTTCAAAGCTCATTCGATAGAGGACATCTGGGAAGGAGCAACAAGAGTGGTCTCGCCGCTCTAGCTGCTACCTAGCTTGCACAGCAGCCCGTTAAAGTCGACCCGGGGCTAAAAATCGCGAATTTTTCAAATTTGGCGCCAAAATGGGTCCCGAAGCGATCCAATTCACTTCTTCCACCCTCGGCCCTGTCGAGTACTACAACATATCAAAAGATAGTGTATACCATTATATGCAACTTTTTCGAGTTCTACCTTGCCTAATGCGTTTTTCAGTACTTTGAAAAAATAAATTTTTGAATTTCCCGCCAACGGGGTCCCGGAGCGTGACCCCGTTTGGTGTCCACCCTGCCCACCCACTAGGCCTACCCAACGCAAAAGACCGTTTGCAAATCGGCCGCTGCACGCGCGAGCTACATCCGTTGCAATTTTCTGCGTTTCGCGCACAAACGCTATATACTCCACACTTTTTGTGGAGTATAACAAGCTCCGGTATTAAAAAGTTGAGTTTGTATTCTGACTGACATTGCATGGAGTTGCGTTCTTTCTGTAGAGAGTGCGAGAGCTCATCGCCCGTATTGCTCCGCTTCACGAGCTCCCTCTTCGCAAGATCGGTATTGCTTAGCAATATTGATATCGCCCGAGCAACGCTTTTAAAAGAAAGAGAGCAAGAAAATCCCTATTTTGAGCAACACTTTTAAAAAAGTGACAGAAACTTGTCAAAGTTTTGACAAACATATGACAGAGCACAAAAGAACGCACTATGAGCAACCAAGCCGTGCCATACTTCTGTCCATGGAGCAAAACGAAGTTTATTTCGCCGCGCCTCAGCGCGGCGAGGTGTATATATACGGTTGACAATGTCTGTCTGTGTGTCTGTCTGTCTGTGTGTCTGTCTGTGTGTCTGTCTGTCCGTGGCACCGAAGTAAGATATGTGGCATATGTGGTCAAGTAGAGTCGATGTCGCTGAGTATGGATCCGATGTCCGTTTCTGTTGCTAATTTCGCATTTTCGAGATATTTGCAATTAAAATTCGAAAATGTCGAAAATCGACTTTTTTGTCTGACGCGCTAGCCGCGAAATTTCTTCTGAAATGGAAGGAGCATGGACCGCGGATAATTTGTAACACAAAAGAAATTTTTTACAGATGTGGAATTTAATAGAAATACGCGATTATTTGTCAAAATTGCATAAATTGACTAAAATACAAAGTCATTTAATGACGAATGTGAATGCAGAAATGGAAAGGTCGTATGCCGATAAGAATTTGTGACATAGTTTTGAAGTTTTCCAAAATTGCAATTTCGAGATATTTTCAATCAAAATATGAAAATGTCGAAAATCGACTTTTTCACCTGATGATGCAGCGGCAAAATTTCTTCAGAAATGGAAAGAGTATAGACTGCGGATAATTTGTAACGCAAGAGAAATTTTTTGCAAATGTGGAATTTAATAGAAATACGTGATTATTTTTCAAAATTCCATAAATCAACAAAATAGAACGTCGTTTTTTGACGAATTTGAACGCAGAAATGGTAAGGCCGTATGCCAATAAGAATTTGTGACATAGTTCTACAGTTTTGTTAAATTCCAATTTCGAGATATTTAGAATTAAAATTTAAGAAAATTTCAAAATCAAGGTTTTCGCCTGATGGCCAGAACAGCTGTTTATTGATGAATGTGCACTCGGAAACAGAAATGCGTATGCTGAAAACAGGAATTCGCTCGCACCAAACTTTTGGCAAGTTTTTTTGTTGGATGTGACGTTTTCACACAGGTAGGAAACATCAGATAAACGGCGTCGTATCATGCCGATAACATATAGCGAACGCGGCGATATCACTGAGCTTTAGATCAGCTGTGCAGACAACCGTATCGTGGGGATAGCTGCACTTGGCATTAAGGTACACATTCTCACGACACTTTCTCCAGATGCGGCTAACGATGCGTACAAAGTTCACCATGCTGTTCACCAAAATTTGACAGACACAAAGTATAGGTTGAACTTTTTACACACACAGCTTGTTTTTTCGCCGCGCCTCAGCGCGGCGAGGTGTACGGATGACAATGTCTGTGTGTGTGTGTGTGTGTGTGTCCGTCCGTCCGTCCGTGGCACCGAAGTAAAACATGTGACATATGTGGTCAAGTAGAGTCAAGGTCGCTGAGTATGGATCCAATGTCCGTTTCTGTTGCTAATTTCGCATTTTCGAGATATTCACAATTAAAATTCGAAAATGTCGAAAATCGACTTTTTCACCTGATGAGCTAGCCGCGAAATTTCTTCAGAAATGGAAAGAGCACGGACCGCTGATAATTTGTAACACAAAAGAAATTTTCTGTCGATGTGAAATTTGGTAGAAATACGAAATTATTTGTCGAAATTTCACAAATTGACAAAAATAGAACGTAATTTATTGGCAAATGTAAATGAAGAAATTAAAAGGTCGCAAGCCAGTAAGAATTTGTGACATAGTTTTTCAGTTTTAAAAAATTGCAATTTGGAGATATTTACAATTAAAATATGAAAATATCGAAAATCGACTTTTTCGCCTGATGAGCTAGCGGCGAACTTTCTTCAGAAATGGAAAGACCATAGGCCGTGGACAATTTGTAACACAAAAGAAATTTTTTGGTTATGCGGAATTTCATAGAAATACGCAATTAGTTGTCAAAATTTCATAAAATGACAAAATAGAACGTCATTTATTGACGAATGTGAATGCAGAAATTGAAAGGTCGTAAGCCAATACGAATTTGTGACATGGTTCTACAGTTTTGAAATACTGCAATTTAGAGATATTCACAATAAAAATATAAAAAAGTCGAAAATCGATTTTGTCGCGTGATAGACTAGCGGCGAAATTTCTTCAGAAATCGAAAGAGCATAGACCGCGGATAATTTGTAACACAAAAGAAATTGTTTGCAATTGTGAATTTTATAGAAATACGCCACAATTTGCCAAAATTCTACAAATTGTCGAAAGCGTCATAACGCAGAAATGCGCACACCAAACGAAATTCCTAATAGAGAACGACTGCACCAAACAGTTGGCAAGTTTTTTGTTCGATGTGGCGTATTCCCACATCTATAAAACTTCAGATGAACGGCGTCGTATCATGCCGATACCATATAGCGAACGCGGCGATATCACTGAGCTTTAGATCAGTTGTACAGACAACCGTATCGTGGTAATAGCTGCATTTGAATTGTGGTACACGTTTTCAAGATACCTTCGCTAGATGCGGCTAATTATGCGAATGAAATTCACTATACTGTTCACCAAGATTTGACAGACACAAGGTATAGGTTGAACTTTTTACACACACAGCTTGTTTCGCCGCGCCTCAGCGCGGCGAGGTGTATATATACGGATGACAATGTCTGTCTGTCTGTGTGTGTGTGTGTTGGTCCGTCCGTGGCACCGAAGTAAGATACGTGGCATATGTGGTCAAGTAGAGTCAAGGTCGCTGAGCACGGATCTGATGTTCGTTTCTGTTGCTAATTTTGCATTTTCGAGATATTCACAATTAAAATTCAAAAATGTCGAAAATCGACTTTTTCGCCTGATAAGCTAGCGGCGAAATTTCTTCAGAAATGGAAAGGGCATAGACAGAGGATAATTTGTAACACAAAAGAAATTTTTTGTAAATGTGGAATTTAATAGAAATTCACAATTGTTTGTCAAAATTTGATAAATTGACAAAAATAGAACGTCATTTATTGACGGATGTGAATGCAGAAATAGTAAGGCCGTATGTCAATAAGAATTTCTGATGTAGTTTTGCAGTTTTAATAGATTGCAATTTCGAGATATTTTGAATTAAAATGAAAAAATGTAAAAATCGACATTTTCGTATGATGGACTGGCCGCGAAATTTCTTCGGAAATGGAAAGGGCCAGCGGATAATTTGTAACACAAAACAAAATTTTTGCAACTGTGAAATTTGATAGAAATGCGCGATTATTTGTCAGAATTCTATAAATTGACAAAAATAGAACGTCATTTAATGACGAATGTGAATGAAGAAATGGTAAGGCCGTTTGCCAATAAGAATCTGTGACATAGTTTTGCAGTTTCAATAAATTGCAATTTTGAGATATTTGGAATTAAATTTTAACAAATGTCAAAAATCAAAAACCAATCGTCTGATGGGCTAGCAGCGGAATTTCTTCAGAAATGGCAAGCGCAGAGACTACGGATAATTGGTAACATAAAAGAAATTTTTCGCACTTATTAAATTTGATATAAATGTTCAAAATTCGACAGAAATGTCAAAATTTCATAATTTGCCAAAATTTTTGTTTCTTGATGAATGTAAACGTAGAATGGAAGGGTCGTACGTCAAGAGGAATTCCTGATAAAGAGCAACCGCACCAAATTTTTGGCAAGTTTTTGTTGGACATTACGTTTTCACGCAGGTAGGAAACATCAGATAAACGGCGTCGTATCATGCCGATATCATATAGCGAACGCGGCGATATCACTGAGCTTTAGATCAGCTGTACAGATAACCGTATCGTGGGGATAGCTGCACTTGGTATTAAGGTACACGTTCTCAAGACACTTTCTCCAGATGCGGCTAACGATGTGTACAAAGTTCACTATGCTGTTCACCAACATTTGACAGACACAAAGTATAGGTTGAACTTTTTACACACACAGCTTGTTCTTGGCGCGTGTAGTACGTAGCGAGCCTTGGAATGACGTGCCGAGTGTCGCTCTAATCGCAACATGAGCAATTCAGAAAGTTCCAGAGTAAAACTCAAAACTATTGTTTTTGTGGTGCGTGTTTTAGTCAACTACAAAATGTTTGCTGACACATGAAAGAGAACGTCGAGAGCTTAAAATTGATGTGTCGATTGCCGCTTTAAGATGTAACACGAGCAAGTTAAAACCGTTGTGTGCTTTTGCACCTTCGGGTTACTGTAACTAACGAAATTCAAATTTTCAAGTTTCGCAAATAATCCGTGAGTCGTGAACTATCCACTGAGCTCGAGATCGTCTCTCTACGACGCAAATCAAGCGAGTTAGAGCGATTTTTATACTCCACAAACAAGCTCCGGTATTAAAAAGTTGAGTTTGTATTCTGACTGACATTGCATAGAGTTTCGTTCTTTCTGCAGAGAGTGCGAGAGCTCATCGCCCGCATTGCTCCGCTTCACGAGCTCCCCCTTCGCAAGAGGGTATTGGTTAGCAATATTGATATCGCCCGGGATTTGGTTTTTAGAGCAAGAAAATCCCTCTTTTGAGCAACGCTTTCAAAAAAGTGACAAAAACTTGTCAAAGTTTTGCCAAACATATGACAGAGCAAGTTTTGCAAATAATTCGTGAGTCGTGAGCTATCCACTGAGCTCGAGATCGTCTCTCAACGACGCAAATCAAGCGAGTTAGAGCGATTTTAGTGTTCGAATCTCGAGAATGGCGTTTCCCGTGGTGCGTGTTTGCGTAATGTTAAAAATTGTCGCTGCCGCATGAAAGAACACGTCGAGAGCTTTCACCTGACGTGTCGATCACCTCTCTACGACGCAAGACCGACGAGTTAGAGCCGTTTTGCGTTTTAAACCTTCGGGTTACTGTAACTCGCGAAATTCAAATTTTTTAGTTTCGACCAATGGGAGAACAAATGATCAGCGAGTCGAGAGCTATCCACTGACCTTGAGATTGTCTCTCTACGACGCAAGTTGAGCGAGTTAGAACGATTTTAGCGTCAAAATGTCGAGAATGGCGTTTTCGGCGGTGCGTGTTTGCGTAATTGAAAGAACTTTTGCAGTCGCATGAAAGAACGCGTCGAGAGCTTTCACCTGACGTGTCGATTGCCGCTCTACGACGTAACACGAGCGAGCTAGAGCCGTTTTGCGTTTTGACCTTCGGGGTACTGTAGCGCGCGCAATTCAAACTTTTGAATTTCGAAACCTCTTAGCGGAATGATCAGTGAGTCGAGACCTATCTGTAGAGCCCAAGATCTCCGCTCTACGACTTTCCAACGCCGAGATCTGACAGCGTTACGCACGCACGCACGCACGGACGCACAGACGCACGCACGCCGAGCTCTCGTAGGGTGTCGCCCGCCTGAGGGCGGGCGAAAAAAGTGTGGAGTATATAGCGTTTGTGCGCGAAACGCAGTAATTTTAACCGGATGGGGTTCGCGCGTGCAGCGGCCGATTTCCAAACGGTCTTTTGCGTTGGGTAGGCCTAGTAAGTGGGCAGGGTGGACACCAAACGGGGTCACGCTGCGGGACCCCGTTGGCGGGAAATTCAAAAATTTAAATTTTCAAAGTACTGAAAAATGGGTTAAACAACGTAGAACTCGAAAAAGTTGCATATAATGGTATATACTATCTTTTGATATGTTGTAGTACTCGATAGTGCCGAACACGCAAAAAAAGAATTGGATCGCTGCGGGACCCATTTTGGCGCCAAATTTGAAAAATTCGCGAATTTTGGCACTGGGTCAACTTTGACGGCCTGCTGTGCGAGCTAGGTAGCAGCTAGAGCGGCGAGACCACTCTTGTTGCTCCTTCCCAGATGTCCTCTATCGGATGAGCCATGAACGGAGAAAATCGGCCAAAACACAAAAAACTTTCTTACACTGCGACTTTTTCGACTCCGGGGTCGAAATTTGCGATTTTCGCGTTTCGGCGCCTAGAGCGCTCGAATCCGTCGCCGAATCGTTCCAAAAGTAGTTTCAAACGATTCTACGTCTAAATCTGGTCTAGAAAAGTGTTTTGGAAAAATGTTCTGCGCTACAGTATCCCTGCAGCGTCCATTTGAATTTTGGGTGTGGGGTCGACTTTTGCGATATTATACTCGATTTCGGGGTTTTCGGGGGTGCTGATTACGAATTTCGCATCCGTTCAGTGTTTAGATGATGTTTGACCATACCTGTGACGAATTGGCATGATACCGTACTCCAAGTGTAGAATTTCGGTTCCAGGAGTCCATAGGAAGTTAGGGTTGTTATATGTCGATTCCAGGGTTTTTGGGGGCGCCAATTCCGAATTCGGCATTAGTTTTGCGCTCCAGTGTATCA
The DNA here is from genome assembly GCA_030248115.1 of Linhomoeus sp. GSCO2_2. Lineage (NCBI taxonomy): Eukaryota > Metazoa > Nematoda > Chromadorea > Monhysterida > Linhomoeidae > Linhomoeus > Linhomoeus sp. GSCO2_2. The sequence continues at coordinate 1,089 of JASAMZ010008446.1, read as the reverse complement.
TGAGGCCAAAACAGCGTAGGAGTCACTATGCGTAGGAGTTCAAATTTGTGGAGTATACTGCGTCCCCCGGACGACTTGCCTGGTAGTGTTCAAATCTCGAGAATGGCGTTTCCCGTGGTGCGTGTTTGCGTAGTGTTAAAAATTGTTGCTGCCGCATGAAAGAACACGTCGAGAGCTTTCACCTGACGTGTCGATCGCCGCTCTACGACGTAAGACGAGCGAGTTAGAGCCGTTTTGCGTTTTCGGACATTTGTGTTACTGTAACTCGCGAAATTCAAACTTTGAGTTTCGACCAATGGGAGAACAAATGATCAATAAGTCCAGAGCTATACAAGGTGCTCAAGATCATCTCTCTACAACGCAAGACAGACGAGTTAGAGCCGTTTTTCGTTTTAAACCTTTGGGTTACTGTAACTCGCGAAATTCAAATTTTTGAGTTTCGACCAATGGGAGAACAAATGATCAGCGAGTCGAGAGCTATCCACTGACCGCGAGATTGTCTCTCTACGACGCAAGTTGAGCGAGTTAGAACGATTTTGGCGTCAAAATATTGATATTGGCGTTTTCGGCGGTGCGTGTTTGCGTAATTGAAACAACTTTTGCAATCACATGAAAGAACGCGTCGAGAGCTTTCACCTGACGTGTCGATTGCCGCTCTACAACATAACACGAGCGAGCTAAAGCCGTTTTGCGCTTTGACCTTCGGGGTACTGTAGCGCGCGCAATTCAAACTTTTGAATCTCGACTTCTCTTAGCGGAATGATCAGTGAGTCGAGACCTATTCGTAGAGCCCAAGATCGTTTCTCTACGTCTCTCCAACGCCGAGATCCGAGAGCGTTACGCACGTACGTACGCACGTACGTACGCACGTACGTACGCACGCACGCACGCCGAGCTCTCCTAGGGTGTCGCCCGGCTGAGGCCGGGCGAAAAAACCAGGTATACTTACTTGGTACCTACCCGGTTTTGCTTAGCCGTACCCAGTTTTTAATTACCCAGAATTGCCAAAAATAACCGGGTAGAACCGGGTACCCGGTTTTCTAGAAATCGGGTGTACTTACTTTTACTTACCCGGTTTTATTTTGGGCG
>JASAMZ010008443.1:0-27700 GCA_030248115.1 Linhomoeus sp. GSCO2_2 | reverse complement strand
GAAATGCGAACGTCGCGAATCACTTTCGTAGGGAACGAGCCAACCTATCGATCTGCTCCACGGCCGCCAGCAGCGCGGCGTCATCTTCGTCGTCTGACACGAGATCCACAGACACAACCTTCTTCTTCGTCTTCCTGATTCGAGCCAAGTTAGCAGTGCTCGTCGAGGGAATACATCTCTCCACGCAGCTAGAAAGTGTCGCCACGGATACAGGCGGCGGCACTCCTCTCTTCTGCGGCGCGCCAGAACTTTGCTGATTCAAGAAGGGGCGGGGGAAGCGGTCGCCAGCGGGCAGCGGGTCGGCGTATTCGATCTCCACTGCAGATTGTCGTGACGCGGAAGGCCGATCGACGGCAACAGAGGGACCACGACCGGGCCTCTGTACGTGAGCGCGAGCGACGGAAGGCGGCGGCGCCTTTGGCAGAAGAAAGTTCCGTAGGCTCGTCTGCTTCATCGTTGACCAAGATGACCGCTGCACCCGTCCTTTTATTGCTTGCACGAAATCAGCTTTCGTCGAATCAATTGGGCCCGATTTCGATTTCGCTCGGGAGTCGTTCTCCTGTCTTACCGACGGCTGCCTTCGCGCAGACCGGCGTTACAAGAACTACCGTAGCCCTTCATGGAAATCAGGCAATGTATCCGTTCAAAACCAATGGGGGTATCGACGCAGAGTTTGCACCAATGGGGGTATTGACGCCGAGTTTGCACCAATACGGGCATTGGAGAAAAAGTAATCACAGCCACACACTAACAACACTACTATCATTGGCCTCTTCGCTTCTGCAAACGCAAGCGCTGACAATGACAACTCACCACGAGCAGCTGAAAGTAGCACAACCTGAGGGTGGGTGGTTCGGATTGCAGTAGTGCGGTCGGAAGTTCTCCACAGCATTGACAAACGACTCGAATTCAGCGAAATCCTAAAAATTCCTCTGCTGATGGTCCTCTGCTTCTTGTGGTGACTCAAGCGGAGATGAGACCGCAGCGACTCGATTTGTATGGCCCGAAAGGTACAACCCTCGATTTGGCACACAGCGTTTCCTTCTTCAGTCGACCCGCCGCTTCAGATCTCGGTTTCCTCCCACTCTTTCTTACGCTGTCGCAATCTGTGTTGCCTAAGACAGCCACTTTTATCGAAGAGTTTGCCACAAAACTGGCAAGTGTAGACCCCGTTTTCGTCTATTTTGCTTTGACTTGAGACGGACAAGGGCCACTCGGCCGCCTATTCTAGTACAAACATATCAGCGTTGCGTTTGCCTGTGCACTCGTCGTTGTTTAGATTACGATTACGGCGCATCGGCCGGCTGCAACACACGTTGATGCGTGGTGAATTCAAATACTTTTGGTCTGGGACGGACATAATGCTTGATTTCCATGAAGCGGCTACGGTAGCTCTTGTAACGCCGGTCTGCGCAAAGGCAGCCGTCTTACAGCCACACAACAACGAAAGTTTGAATTTGAACCACTGTACGTTACACGAGGTTCCACTACTGCGCGCGCGCGAATACGGTGGCGTTAGGCCCGCGCGCTATAGCTATGTACATACTTAGTCGACGACTTTGCATTCCCGAGCCCACCTAGAGCCGAGCTTGGCGTTGACACCAGTATAGCTCCAATTGTGCTACTGACCGACAGACAATGTGATGGTCAAATCACGTTGTCGCTTCCGTTCCAACGCGCATGTATCACAATCACAACATTTGGTCCTCGTCGTCGCCGAAGTCGCCAGTTTGGCTGCCGACTCCGGAAGGCGTCGCGAACAGTCTCGCGAGAGCCACGTTGCTACTACTCGACATGGGAGACGGCGTGACGGAAGACAGTTGTGGTCTCTCCGAGACCGCCGAGACCGCCGGTGTGACCTCGACACCCTTGGTCAGCTTCTGGTCGATCAGTCCGTTGTTGTTGTGGAGGAGCAGCGAGAAGCGCGGGTGGTTACTGGTGGAGCGCGACTCGAGGTCCGTGATCGTGGCCAGGTTCTCTGACTGGGAGCCGGCTGCCGACATGAATTCATCCTCCGCCTCCTCCCTCTCGTAATCGGTAGCAGCCGGCCGATTCGAGGCCGTGCGCCGCCGGCGCGTGCTGGGACGCGCTTCCAGCCGAGTGGCGGCCACGCTGCTGGCGCTCAGGAAGCGCAGTCGACTCAGAAGTAGGTCGCACGCCGTTCGGCGGAACTGCGTGGACATTCCGCAGTAAATGGCCAGCCGGAACGGATGGAGCGCGATCGTGAGCACGTTTCTGAACGATAGTGCAGCCTTGCTGTGTTGTCGTCAAAGTTCTGCGATTTGGAGTTCTACAATACAGAGATAGTAGGTATTTAATATTAATTAAACATATTAAATTAGAGCAAATAACTAAAGTAAACAGATTAAATGTTTAATAATTAATTGAGTTAAATCAAGGTAAAATATGTAGATTACCGGTAAAAAAAAATTGAATTTGATAACATTAAACTTAGAATAAATTGCTAGTTATATTGAATCAAACAACAATAAACTAGACTAGAATTAAACTATAATGAAATTAATTTTAATTAAGTTAAATTAATTGAATTGAATTAAATTGAATCAAATAGCAACTTAATTCAATTTAAATTACTTGAATTAGATTATACTATATTAAATTATAATGAAATTATATTGTATTAAATTATATTAAATTATGTTAAATTAAATTAAATTAAGCCAAAGGCATATAATCAATCACAATTAACTGAGATGAGTAAAATTAACTACAACAACGTAGCGCAATTAATCTAATGAAATGAACTTGAAAAGGTGCCCGAGAAATGGCACCTGAAGATCATGGCGACGTTCATGAGCTCGTAGACGCTCTTGTCCCAGAGTCTGAGCGTGACCATGGCCACGTGGAGGATGAAGGCGGCCGCCACGGGGATCTCGGCCAGTAGGAAGAGCACGATGATGACCACCAGCATGCGCGTGTTCTGGCGGAGGCCCGCGATCCGCCGGCGCTTCCGGCGCTGCGAGGACTCCTTCTTCTTCTTGGACGCCGCCAACGTCCTCTGGACGCGCACGGAGGCCGACGGCTGCGGCGTGACTACCACCACGGGCTCGGTCACGGGCGCGGCCACCACGGCGGATTGGGCGGGCGCGCTGGCGCTGCGCTGCTGCTGCAGGGGCTGCTTGCCCACGGCAGGCGACATCAGTCGAAGATGGCGTCTGTCGGCCGCCACCAGGGCGACTATGAGACGGGCCGTGTAGAAGACGAGCAGTAGGCAGGGGATCAGGTGGTAGGCGAGAGCTTGGAACCAGAAGATGGCCGGGAAGTAGAAACTCAGCCGGAACCACGCGATGACCCAAGGACTGATGAGCCGAAGACAGTAGCTCTTGCCGGACAGGTGGTCCATTGAAGGTGGTGTTGCCCCTGAAGCAAATGGACTCAATTGCAGAGGAATAATCAAGCTAAAGAACCTGTTCCACTGACAATTTCTACGGTAGCAGCCAACCTTTCTCCACTTCGAAAGGGACGGTGTAGTAAGTGGTGGCGGCCGGCAGCTGGGCAGCGACGGCAAGTAGGGCGATAGCACCAACGACACGCTTGGTGACGTGCAGGTTGCAGTAGCGTCGGACGGCCTTGGGCACGCAGATGTAGATGTAGCGCTGGATGGCCAGGTAGACGGTGATCCAGACGGCGGAGGTGTGCGCCACCGTCGGCAGGGCCACCGAGAAGTAGGGGAAGATGACGCACCAGACGGAGGGCAGGCCGCGCTCCTCCTCGACCCGGTAGCCTGAAAGTCGATTGTATGGAGTCACACTCGCACAGCAGTACAGTACTCAACCCCCTCACCCTGCATTGTGTAGTAGTAGAGTAGCCATGGGGCGGCGGCCAGTCCCGTGAGCATCTCTGCCACGGACATGGACATGAGAACCCAGTTGGTGGGCGTGCGCATGTTCTTGTGGGAGAGGACCCAGGTGACCAGGCTGTTGGTCACCAGGGTGGCGCCGATGATCACCGGCATCACGTAGCCGTAGAGGGGCAGCGCGTAGCCCAGAGGCACCGTCCGACTGATGGCCACCGGGCGACAGGCGCGGAACGTCGACGTGTCGTTGGCCGCGTAGAGCGCGCACGGCCCCATCATCGTCCGATTCCGCCACATGCTGGGGCGCTGAGTCGCCTGTAGTGCTTGCGGCGACCGCTGCACCCAGAGCCCACTCTTATGGGCGAGAAGCTCCGAAGTGGCTCCGGGTCCGCTTGGCAACAACAAGGCCTCTCCGCCCTTTCTTAGGACGGACGCCTGAAAGAGCCGACGGCGTCTCCAGCATATGAACCATTCGAGATGAGAGCGCCTGGAAGCCGTTTGAAAAACCGCAAATCAAATTTAGTAGGCCCTAGCGGCGGCCCGGCTCGCTGAGAGTTCGGGAGAGAAGGCGCCACGCGGAAGCGAGTTGAGAGCGACAAGTCGTCGCCAGCTGCGTCCGCGGGCAAACCGAACTTCTCCAGAGCCCGGAAAGAAGATGAACGAGCTGGGGAGGGGGGGGGGGGGGCGCTAGTGCCCTTCGGACATGGCTGATTTCGGCCGGTTTGCCGCTTAGTATGTCACGCGCACGCGACAGATGAGTCTTTCTCACGTCTCCACCCTAACATCGTCCGCGAACGCGATTCCGCCGGCGGAAGGAACCAATGGGACGTGCGGCGACGAAGTGCCGAGTCGCCGGGAGGAGAAGCGGAAGAAAAAGCGCACGTCTACGTTTACAGGGGCACCCAGGAGCTTGCTTGCTGGTCCCATCCGGCCGACGCCAATAGTCCTCCTCGGCCCATCAACCGCTCGCGCTCTTGTTGTGGGCCCTTCGAAGCGCCGCCTCGCTTCTCCTCGCCGCATCGTGGAACCTCGCCCAAATTAAGCTAATTTGCCCTGCCCCGAGACGGCGCGGCGACTCCCAGAGAGCGCCCGCTGCGCGGCCGAAAAGACTGCCTCTCCCTCCCTCCTTCCCGTGATTGAAACTCGGCGGCAAACAAGACGGCTCCTCTCTCTCTCTCTCCTCTCCTTCTCCAATATTAGCTCCATCCCAGACCGGAAGCGGCGAAAGACTGCCTCGTCTCCACACACACCTCGTCCTCAGCACCTACGTACGTACGTACATACACACGGAGAGGATATTGAGATGGAAAAGAGAGAGAGTGGGGAAGGCGAAGGAAGTGACCGCAACGGATGCGTCGCATTGGCGATGAAGCGGACTTGCGTCGTCGTCGTCGCCGTCAATCTTCGGACGACCCTAACGCTAATTGTACATTCGCAGGAGAGAGCGACTCTAGCCTGTCTCAAACTCAATCAAGCCTATACATGGACCCGAGCTGCGAACGAGGAGCTTTGCGCGCCCGAAGATGGGAAGAGCTTCGGGAGTCTGTAATAACTCTACAGAAGTTCTTATCTCAGCTGACCTTTCTACACGTGCCTGTTATTGGCTTCGTTTGATGGTGAAGTTACATAGCGCCAGAATCGCCCTGTAGGAAGGAGGGACGAGAATACATACATGCCTGTCCCTCACTAAATATGATTCGATGAATAGGTGTGCCAAAATGTAATTCCAACGGTACGTACATATATGTCTCCAACCGGGCCACCGTTATATGTACATACATAGGTGCAGCACAGACCTAATCCACTGACTCACCGTTCGTCAAAACAGGGTCCGTTCCTAAGCCGCCCAAACATCTACTTAGTGACCATTAGCACTGTAAGCCGCTTTTCCGACTCTCTGCTTACCATAACAGCCCTCTTGGCAGAGATTCCGCTATACAGAAATAGCGACTTCTCAAAACCTACAGAAGGCTTTTCTTACAACCCAGAATGGCGCTTGTTGAACATGGAACCCCACATGTGGGTATGTTGGCCTGCGCTGATACCTTCAAAGAGGCGCCGTCGTGAGAAGCGCCTCCGTTCTCGAAGAAGCGAGATATTATGGCTGCGCGAACCCCGTCGCCGTTCCAACCCGCCTATCAAAAGAGATGAAATCGGGTTAGGCCTATGCCCGAAGGGGTATACACAGTCATAGCGAGGCTTCGAGCTTTGCAAGCGCCCGGAAACGGCACCTACATAATCTTCTGGGGTGCCTTGGCTGCGCCCTTTCTCACGCGAGCCTAGAACCATCTCGGACCGCTGACACGTTATCGCCAACGCCTCTCTGCCAAAGATATAACAAAGCCCGTCAAGTCATGAAAGTTTTATGCAGTCCTAGCGGACTGCGAACAGTCGTTCGCCTGTCAAACGACTGCTTTGTCTGGGACCAAACGCGCAGACCTTTTTTGCATTCATATAGGGGAGCGAACCGCTTCCGGGCACAATTGGGCCAATAGATTCCACAGTGAGTACCAACGGAAGCGGCCATTATCGCGCCGAAGGTTCGACTAATAATATGATCGGCCCCAGGGTCGGCATATCCAAATGCGCCGCTACAAACTGCAGCTGTTTCCACGAATGGGCGCTCCAACTGCCGCGGGGTGAAGCGGAGACGTCAAGGACACCGCAAGCGACGCTCTCGGCCTTTCTTGAATGAATGCCGCCCAGTGATTAAGGCGGCGCGGACACTGAATGCTCCTGGGACTTCACTCGCTTCCTGCTAATCCTAACTGACAAGCGCCACGCATAAAACACGAGCGTAGAAAGCGAAACAAAGTAGCATTCATGGGGTAAGAACCAGACGAGGTCGCCGACTCAACGCTTCGAATGTTTGACTTACTGTAAGGTGCTAGATATTATGCTTCATCTGTTACCTCGAGAAGAGCACGGCCTGTTGAGTTTACGCTCGAAAGCATGAGATGAATGGCCCGACTGCTGCCCAGTCGATAGAGAATTCATGAACGGAACGTCGGTCGCTAACAGCAGAGATAGACGACCAAGAGCGAGTAGTCACATGGACACGTGGTCTGACTATGTAATGTAATCGCGCAGGGAGAAGATTACATACATGCTTGCATACCTACGCGACGAAACAGATTAGAAAGCGTCCTATGTAGATGTTCAGAAATATAGTGATTCTTCTGGTTGCTCTTTCGGGTTCCAGCTCAGTCCGGCAGCAGGTCGTCTCCTACTTCGTCGTTATCGAAGTTCTCGTCGGCGGCGGCTTGCCGACCGCGCATGGTCGTCTTGGGTCGCTCGGCCGCCGGACCCACTGGGTCGTCGTAGCTGGTGTCTGGAAACGATGCGTTCTACCCAGTACCCGCACACAGACTGAAGAGCGCCATCTCTGGAGAGCGCGTACCGATGTCGGGTTTGCTGGTGACTTCGTATCGGTCGTCGGACTGGGCGAGCTCCGCGGCGAAGTTGGCGCTGGCCGTGCGCAGGCTGCCGCGCGAGGCAGACGGCCGATTGCGCTGCTGCTGCGACGAGGTGGGCTGCAGCGAGGCGCTCTGCGTGCCGCTGGTAACGGCCCTTCGGCGGTTGCCGCCCGCAGACGACGAGTGGGCGGAGTCGGCGTCTCGGCGGTCGCGCAGCTCCCGGACGCGCTCGGCCTTTTTCAGCTTGTTGGCGTAGTCCTTCCCCTCGGGCATGCCCAGGTCCGTGCACAGGCGGACCAGGAACTTCAGACCTTCAAGGGAGAAGAGACAGAATGTTTGTCGAAAGTTGAGTGGCTTCCGCCGACAGACTCACACTCGACGTTGTCCGGGAACCGCTTGTGAATGGTCTTGTAGGTGTCGAGCGCCTTGTTGTAGTTGCCCGAGCGCCGGTGACAGCTGGCCATCATCAGCTGCCACTTGATCTCGTTCGGCCTTGGTATTACCAGACGCAATCCATGTACGTAGGTACAGAAGAATTGCAGTCAATGGGGGTCTCTCAGCTCTCACTGCATGATGGAGGCTCGTTCGAAGTAGTTGACGGCCTTCTCGCAGAACTGCGCGTCGATGTAATAGGCGCCAAGCCACTCGATCACCTCGATGTTCGACGGAAAGTAGCGGTAACTCTAAAATCATGCTATGTAGTTCATTAGAGAACCTCTAAACTTATGCATCACTGAGCTAATGTAAAAGAAGACATCTTATTCATCAAGAAGACCAACATCGTAGTGGTACTGGAAAGCCTGTGACTTGTCCCCTTCGGCATCGTAGAGTTCTCCCAGTTTTGCCAGTATGGACGGATCGCTTGGGGAGAGGTTGCTCGCCTGTGAGTAGAGCTCGAGCGCCTGAGCCGTGTCCTCGAGACTCTCGTATCTGGAGAGATCAAATGAGTACGTGCATATTATGTAGTACATGTGATGGATCAGATGAGAAGCCTCATTACAGCTGTGTCCATACTAACATGCTGGCCAACTGGCAGAGCACTTGGACGTTGTTCAGCAGGATGTTGTGCAGCTTGTAGAAGCAGTCGAGGGCCTCCTCCATGCGACCCATCTTCTTGCAGACCAGCCCTGGATTGCGAATACTGTCAATTGCTACCTGCGGCACTCTGCGCCCTCGAGGTCGAACCCAGGTTGTAGAGGGCCTCGACGCAGGAGGCCTCGTTGGTGAGCGCCTCGCGGTAGTAGTCGGCCGCCTTGTCCAGGTCGCCCTGCACGAAGCTGACGTTGCCGCGGTTCACCAGCGCGTTTGGATTGTAGCGGTCGGCGGCCATCGCCTCCTCCGCGTAGCGAGTCGCCTCCGACCACTTCTCCGGCCCTTGCTGCAAGTAAGTGCCACACTACCTTCGCTTCGACTACATACTCTACTGCTATGTTCCAATATACTGTAGTTTGACCAACCAGCAGGTTGAGAAAGGCGAGGTTGTTGGCGGCGGCGCTGGCCACCTTGCTCTCCTTGTTCTCGAAGCTCTTGAGGACGTCCGAGGCGGCCGACAGCTCGCCCTGCCGCAGGTACTCGATGGCCTTGTTGATCTCCAGGTCAGTGGCCAGCTCCGCGTAAATCGACTGCTTGATGCAGTCCACGCACCTATGAACATTGCTGCATCTTTGTCCGATAGATGTTTTTGATGTTTTTAGTTTAGCCAGGTACCAAGTGTATCCCTCGGAGAAGGTGGAGGCGATGGCGGGCGAGATGAGCTTGGCGGCCGTCAGTATGGTCCGCTCGGCCAGTCGGCGCCGACTCTTCTCCCACTGGCGCAACGAGTCGTTCTTGATCACCTCCAGAATCACCGTCTCGCTTGGGTCGTTCTTTAGCAAGAGAGAGTGTGTTCTCCAGAGCAAACAACGCCAGGTAGATAAAGTAGCAAACAATCTACCGAGTGCGAGACGTATTTGTCGTCTTCGTCGATGTCGAGCGGCACCTGAAATCAATCTTGGTATGTGCTTTGAATAACCATGCAGAGAAGCGAAGGGCACCTCGAGCAGTCGCTGGAAGCCGTCTTTCATTCTATCCCTGTCCTCGAGCGTGTAGGCGCAGAGCAGAAGGTTGAGGCCGGTTCTGAACTCCGGCTTCTCCTCCATGCAGTGCTCGAAGGTGCTGACGGCCTCGTCGTACTTCCCCAGCTTGACGAAGGCCACGCCGATGTTGTTCAAGATCTTGATCCTGCGGTACGTTTGGCTTGGAATGTGAAGTGATAGGGATTCTTGTACTTCCATCAGTTTCTGTTTGCACCTGGTTTCCTTCTGCACGTTGGGCACCTGGTCCAGCGCCATTCGGTAGTACTTGATGGCCTTGGTGTAGTCCTTCTTGCGAAAGTATATGTTCCCAATGTTGACCTTCAGGCGGCCTGCGGAGGAAAGCGAAGCTCTGCGCTGAGTCCATTGCGGACGCGGCTACAACCGTTTGCAGAAGTACCGGCGTTGGTGAACATCTTGTTCTTGACGATGACTTGGTAGGTGTTGAGAGCCTCGTTGTACATCTCGTTCGCCGTGTACTGGTGGGCCAGGTTGAAGAGCACCTACAGCATTATGGAAGAAGGTGAACATGGACGCATGCGGCATGGTTGCGGCAGCTGGAATATGGGGCCAGTACGCTGAATGTGAGGTCCAGGTTGACTTGCTCCATGACGCCCAGCTGCTCTCTCAGCTTGACGCAGGCGCGCTCCTTTCGCCCTGCCTCTTTCGCTTTCTCCAGAGCCTGTGGGAGTACGTACATAGTAGACAGGTGCACATATTGCATGCATTCTGCTTTACCATCTTGAAGTCACGCTTCTCGTAGGCGAAAATGCTGTCTTCCAGCAGCTCGTTGACCTTCTTCTCCAGCTGCTTGCACTTCTCCTCGGGGCTGCAGCAGAGAAGAGAATAGCACATTATGTCATGTCCATCTGTTGTCAAAGAGCCAACGGGTCACACCTATCATCGCTTGGTTTCGAGCCGACCCCTCCAGGTCCAGCCTTGGACGGATCAAAGCTTGCGGCTGAAAGAAGAAGGCAGGGACGCACGGTGGTTACCATGTACAGTACTACAGCGACTTCAAAACACAGTGAACCGACTCCTAACGCTGCCGTGCGACGTGTAGCCGGCTCCTCTGACAGCAGTCATCGGCCTTGCCGCAGAGCCTCCTGCGCCGCCGCCTCCATTCTGAACTAGGTATGTAGTTGCAGTCGGAAGGTTCACAAGAGAACGTGCATGTTAGGAAACTGGAGTACAAACCATCGCCGTCCCGATCGGTCTGCCGCCACCGAAGGCAGTTTGACCTCGTAGCTGAATATATTTAGTATGGTACTGCACACACTAGTATGTGCGGTCAGCCTAAGCAACTATTTTAGCGCCTTACCCCTCTCGTGGCTGCGGTGCCTAGTCGCGCCCCAAACGACGAAGCAAGCCGACCTCCGACAACTGCACCTCCTCCTGGGCCACCCTGTAGTAATTGGACAGGATCAATTTGGAGCCTTAGCAAGCGGATAAATCACTTTCGGCTTTGTTGTGTCATTAGATTGCCATTAGGTACAATGCTATAGCACTCTGTGGCATTTTGCCTTGCGCTCACGTACCTGGTGGGGAACGGCTCCGGTGATGGGACGTCGACCGTGGCTCGTCCTCGCGATGGCCTCCTGCAGGCCTTCATCGTTCATGAGATCCTGTAATAGGCAAGGTAGACTAGGCGCTTCGTCGTGGCCGACTAGGGAACCTTGCGCAGACGACGCGCGTCGCCGTCCGACCGTTCGACGACATAGTTCTCGAAGAGGACCATTTGCATGTCGTCGGCGGTGCCCATTGTTGAACGGGCGACAGAAACTCACTTCGGCGTCGTAGGTTGGATTGTAGTCGTTAAAGCCCTCGTAGAGGTCGTCGTCGGCAGCCGACGCCGCGGCCATTCCGTCGCCGAATCGAGGGAAAAACAATTGAACTCGTTTCCGTTCCCTTCGTCGATTGGATATTGCCCAGTCGAAAACGAGTCGACGCTAGCCTAAGCTGACACCTTGGGCACACCCTACCTACAATTCTGTACCTCGCAAGGGTCGTTATGGCAACGAGAGGACGCGCTCAGTTGAATAGAATTGATTATTGCATTGCTTTGGTCAGAGCGCTCATTCTGCTGACGAGTAGCAGATTCTCCGAAACAAAGCACGGATTTAACACGAAAATAGCAAATATAAACCCCAACACGCGTCATTGCCCAGCAATACAATATGATCCTACAAAGTTAAACAAAATAGCAGAAAACGGAGTATAGCATGTCTGAATCCCGAACTAGGTAAAATAAAATCTATAAGACATTTCAACAGACAGAAACAAAGCAAAGTAAAATACAAAATCATAACACAAACCAATACAACGGTGACGAGATAGACAATGGGAAGAGCTGGTAAAACAACTGAAACAAAACAAACAAAAATCAAATCAAATCATATTGAATTAAATTAAATTAAATTAAATTAAATTAAATTAAATTAAATTAAATTAAATTAAGTTAAAGTAAATTAAATTAAATTAAATTAAATTAAATTAAAACAAATTAAATTAAATTATATTAAATTAAATTAAAACAAGTTAAATTAATTTAATTTAAATTAAATTAAATTAAATTAAAACAAATTAAAATAAAGTTAAATTAAATTAAAATAAAACTAACATAAAATTAACATAAAATAAAATAAAATGAAATATAATAAAGATAATTAAAATAAAATATAAATAAAATAAATAAAAGTGCCACATTTCAAAATAGTGTCAAGACAGAGAGTCCTCTGTGGAAAATTCCTGACCGACAAGTTGTCTCTTGCAACGCAGCGCAAGCACCAGAGAATACACGTTACGAATTCAGTTTGGCCGTCTAGCACCGTCGGCCGAGATGGGATGCAAAGAGCTTTTGATTTCGGCAGCTACACGTAATTGATGTCGTCTTCATTTGTGCACCTTCGGAGGCGCAGACCGATCGCCGAAGTGGTGCAGAACCTAGACGCCTTCCCCAAGGTCCAGGAGAACGTGCAGGAGGAAGGCAGAGCTGCTGGGGGACTGAGTGAGTTGAGAGTTGTTATCGTAACCAGCTGTAAGCAGCGCCTTCTCCGTTCAGTCTCGGCGCTGAGCTTCGCACTGATCGGCTGGCTTCTGGTGGGCGAGCTGCGCTACTACCTCGCCACCGACTACGAGTTCAAATTCAATGTCGACTCCGACTTCGACGCGTGCGTCGTTTTCCCATGTCAAAATTTGCCAGGGGCCGTATTCATAAAACTACTAAAACATGTTTTACCCTAAAACATGTGTTTGAAATCGAGCCTAACACAGGTCGCGGCCAAACACAAGATTCATAAAACCTAACACAAGCTCGCTAACACAAGAAATCCTAAAACAAGCCACGGGTTGTGTTAGCGCATGTGTTACTCGTTTTAGTGACCACAAAATCGATACTACACCTTCGCTAAATAGAGAAATGTTACAAAGGACAAATAAGAAAACAAATATGAATTGGTAGAAGTTCCCGAGCATTTATTCTGAAATACTGGCAAATCACACATTGAGGTTTGGAGCGAGAGATAATTGCCTCAACGAGGTTAAAACAAACCAGGCAAGTCGTCCGGGGGACGCAGTATACTCCACAAATTTGAACTCCTACGCACGGTGACTGCTCTCCTGTTGTGGCCTCCTGGCACTCCCAATCGCAAAACTAATGCCGAATTCGTGATCTACATCCCAGAATACCCCAGAATCGACATACAACACCCCTAACTTCCTATGGACTCGTAGAACCAAAATTCTGCACTTGGGGTACGGTAGCATGCGAATTCGTCATAGGTACGCTTAAACATCATCTAAACGCTAAACGAATGCCAAATTCGTAACCAGCGCCCCCGAAAACCCCGAAATCGAGTATAATATCGCGAAAGTCGACCCGACACCCAAAATTCAAATGGACGCGGCAGGGTTACTGTAGCTCTGAAATTTTTCCAAAACACTTTTCTAGACCAGATTTCAACGTAGAATCGTTTGAAACCACTTTTGGAACGATTCGGGGACGCATTCGAGCGCAACAGACGCCGTAACGCGAAAACTGCAATTTTCGACCCCGGAGTCAAAAAAGTTGCGGGAAAATAACTTTTTTGTGTTTCGCCCGATTTTCTCCGTTCATGGCTCATTCGATAGAGGACATTTGGGAAGGAGCAACAAAAGCGGTCTCGCCGCTCTAGCTGCTACCTAGCTCGCACAGCAGCCCGTCAAAGTCGACCCGGGGCCGATATTCGCGAATTTTTCAAATTTGGCGCCAAAATGAGTCCCGCAGCGATCCAATTCTTTTTTTCCACCCTCGGCCCTATCGAGTACTACAACATATCAAAAGATAGTATATACCATTATATGCAACTTTTTCGAGTTCTACCTTGTACTATGCCTTTTTCAGTACTTTGAAAATTTAAATTTTTGAATTTCCCGCCAACGGGGTCCCGGAGCGTGACCCCGTTTGGTGTCCACCCTGCCCACTTACTAGGCCTACCCAACGCAAAAGACCGTTTGCAAATCGGCCGCTTCACGCGCGAACGCCGTTGACTCAAAGTTTCTGCGTTTCGCGCACAAACGCTATATACTCCACACTTTTTTGTGGAGTATAAAAAGTTTCAATAACAGTGTCATCATTGACAATCCATTGGAAATACTGACAGTCTTAAGTGCGTTACTATTGCCTATGACATCGCTCAGGCAAGCACAGTCTTCTGCCCAGAATAGTGCGATTGTTGTCCCATTGGCTTCAAAACATCAATAATCCAAAGAACTGACATTAGCATTTTGTCAAATAGGGAAGCTTCTACTGCCCAGCGTATTCATTACGCTACCCCAAAAGTACTGGGACTGTTAATCGTGGCGCGCTAAAACATGCTTTAGTTAGAACAAGTTTTAGGAGACTGTTTTAGTGTTGGTGAATCGTGTGTTACAGCTTGTGTTACGGAAAACATGTTTTAGCGCACTAACACAGGCTTTCCGTCTAAAACATGTTTTACAGAAACACAAGCTTTATGAATACGGCCCCTGATGGCTGCTACATATACGTCCTACATTGCGCAGGACGTTGAACCTGGATGTGGACATCGTGGTGGCGATGCCCTGCGACCTGCTTGGTGCCGACGTGATCGGCTCCGCCTCGGACGACGTCGCCGTCGCGTTGAATCCCTTCGCCAACCAGTTGAAGCTGGACCCCACGCGATTCGAGTTCACGGAAGCCGAGAGTCGCTACTGGGAGATTCTCAAGGAGGCGCAGGTGTGACTATCCGTCACAACAATTTCGTTGTTCGCTTTATTAACGCCAGGCCTTCCAGAGGCGCGAGTCGCGAGCCGGTTCGAGGGCGAGTTTCCAGAGTCTGGACGACATGACCTACGTGAGCGACAGCGTGCTGAAGGGGCTGCGCAGCGCAGCAGACGACAAACAGAAGGAGGAGGCGCGACGTCTGAACGGCGGCCGCGCCGGCTCCGAAGACGACGACGACCCCTTCGAGGCGCTGTTCGGGCTGAGCAACAAGGGTCGTCGGCCGGGCGGCGGCAGCGTCCACATCATGTTTGGAGGCGGCGGCGTCTTCCAGATCATCCAGGGTACATACATACATAGGGTGCTCAACCGTAGTGCTGCTCACTACATGAAACGTTTTCATTGAGCCATCAGCCAAAGCGCCTAGTGTATTCATAATTCTGAACAGCAGTGGCTCCTAGCGCTCGATCAATTGTAGATTCGGGGTTTCGGCAGCTTCCCCTGATAAACTCAGTTGGAAAGCCGTCCAACCGTCGCACAAACAACTGGTTCTGTGTTGGGAGCCATTGCTACTTAGGATTGCTTCCATCGTTCGCACACATCCAGTCTGTCCGATTTGTCCACTGTTGCGCAGGGGGCTCGGGCGGTGAGAAGGGCAGCGCCTGCCGAGTCCACGGTCAGGTCGAGGTGAAGAAGGTGGCCGGCCTCGTCCATATCACCGCCGGGAAGACGGTGCCTATGCTGGGCGGAGGCGGCGGCGCCCACGCCCACCTCAGAATGATCGGAGACGAGTCTGGTGGGCAACGTTACCCATAGTTGAATCCCAATGCCAGATTGTCCATTGAGACCTCCAGTACGGGAAGGCTTGAACCTTCATTCAGACTACAACTTCACGCATCGAATCGGCCGCTTCTCCTTCGGCCCCAGAATCTCCGGCCTGGTCATGCCGCTGGCGGGCACCGAGCAAATCTCCGACAACCGTAGGGCACTTCGATTCGAACTTTTCTGCGAGTGCGAAGTGACATGGAAGTCCCACTTTCAGACATGGACCTCTACCAGTACTACCTGCAAATCGTGCCCACGAAAATCTACCGCTACGGCTTGCTGGGACTGAAGCCTACCGTCTCCTACCAGTACTCCGTCACACAAACGGTAACAACGACGACGACGCGCATGAACAGCAATTGCGCTTCTACCAGTGGCTGAAATGATTGCTTCCCAGCGCCAAAGGCTGGAAAGCCAGCGAAACGTCGCAAGTAAATTTGTGTCAGCACTGGCCAGCCATCGCATTTCGACCACTATTAGGAATCGGGATGCTTCAACGATCCACTACGCTTCCGCTTAGAAGTCTCAATTCAGAGGCGGGCCATCCACCACTCGAAGGGGTCACACGGCGTGCCCGGCATCAACATCAAGTACGAGCTCTCTTCCATGTCCATAGAGGTGCGCGAGCGCCGGCGCTCCCTTCTCCAGACGCTGGCGCGCCTCTGCGCCGTCGTCGGCGGCGTCTTCGCCACCTCCGCCCTTCTGGACAGTCTGATTCGGGCCGCCGGACAAATCGTCGGCGCCCTCTACCCCTCGCCCGGAAACGGGGTTCCCAGCGTTGCTGGCGCAGTGCAAACGCAAACTGTTACCCCATCGCCTGAGCGCTCCACTAGCGCAGTCATAGAAACCTAGTGGCACGATGGCGGGGTATTTATGTGGGTATCTACTGTTCCTCTTCGGGTGATAAGGTGCCTGTTTAGCAATGGTTAGCGGATTTTCACTGTTGGGTTTGGTGCCGTTTTCTCGCGAGGGCTGTGAACGTCGCCGGGGTCGTTCGCAACTAGATCTCCTAACGTGGCGCCACACGCATCACAGAAACCACCGAACTAGGCATTATAGGCAGGTAACTTTCCCTACCCGCTAAGCAACCTCACGGCAGTAGCAGTAGCAGCAGCTAAACTCTGGAGTCGCGTGCGTGTGTGTTCAGTAGACGGTGCGCATGCTGGTGGCAGCCGCGTGCGCGAGCAGCAGCGTCGCCGTCTGGCGCGTCTCCAGGTGGAGTCGGGCATCTCGGATCCAATCGGCCGCGATGCGACTGGGCGCGCCGCTGAGCAGAAGCAGCAGCCTGGAACGAAGGGCTCAGGTTGTGTGCTCTGGGAACGAGAAGTTACGGCGTTTCTATTGTAGTTGCACACAAGAACGAGACGAGCAGAATTGGCCGGGCATACATAGTGCGCAGCTCTGCGCCAATCGCATAATTGCGCCACCAAAATGGTCGACACATCGACCTTAGGCCACACCGCAAACATTCGTTGGCCGCATTACAAACTGGCGACTTCGAAGTAGCGTCACGCTACCGTCAATTTCGTAAAAGTAAAAAATGTCGCCAGTTACCGAATGGCCGAGGCGTAGTCTCCCTTGTCGAGGACGAATCTTCGGGCGCGCGAGAGGATCTCGAATGTGTCGACGGCGTCGAGGTCGACCGTCGGCTCCTCCGTCTCCTCCCCCTCTTGCTGTTGGCGGCGCCATCTAGCCGCGTCCACAATGAGCAGAGATTGGAGCGCGGACAGGAGGTAGCGCAGAAGGCTGCCGCCCTCCTCGCCGATCATCGCCGTGCGCCGACCCAGGCGGTAGACCTGCGATGCGCGTGCAGATAGACGACTGTTGTACAAAGTGCCGTCCAAGTTGTATCAGGGTGGAGAAACATTAAGCAATAGTGGTAGGTCTCCAATTCAGTGGTATTTACATGCAAGCTAGTGCACCTTTCCATTAATCACAAATTGTGGCAAAGCTTAATTTCGCTTAATTTGGAGGAGCATTGAGACAACAGTAGTAGCTATACAGGGCTCTTCAGTGCATTACGGTATGCAGTCGTTCACATACGTATACCTTGAGGAAGCGCGACTTGAGGTCCTCCTCCGTGTAGACGCCGCTGGAGACGGCCTCGTCGCTGACGGAGGCTATCATCTGGTTCACAAAATCGTTGTCCTCCCCCACCTCCCGGATAGCCATCAGCTGACGAAGAAGGAAAGAAGAGTAGACTGGCACTCATAAATGGAAGAGCGCAGCGCTACGAACCTCGTTTGCCAGAGGCTTGCGCCTGGCTTCCATGTCGTACCCTCCCTTGCGTCCGTTCAGCACCGACTCCACCAGGTTCTGGCAGGACAGCCACAGCTCCTTGGCCCGTCGATTCTCGGCGTCCTGCAGTGGGAAAGGCAGACATTCGACCGAATGAACGAAGAGGTTAGCGGAAGAAGTACAAGTGTCAGAGCCAACACGACTACATATGCCTTTATATCGCTAGACGAGCACACGTCGTATCCGAGGCTTAGGGCTACCCACAAGCATTACGACGGTTGGCTCAAAAAGCGCAGAAGACAGTAATGAGTGGGTGTACCTGGGCCGCCCGACTGTCCAAGGCGGCCTCGATGCCCTGCAGTCTGCCCAGGGCGGCGGCGACCTCCTCCTCGTAGTGTCGGCGCACCTTGCCCAACTCCTCCTCCAACAAAGCGCCGTGCTCCGTCTCCATGCGCTCCTTCTGCACGCGCAGCACCTCCTCCAGGTGCTCGCTGTGCGCCGCCGCCGCCCGACGCAGCTGCGCCCGTAGCTCCTCCTCCGCCTGCGCCCTCGCCTCTGACAGCTGCAGTGGAAGAAGACGGGAAGCGTCTCACGCATAGCACCAAACGTAACTGCAGTTGACAGATTCGCCTTCAAAGATCATTGCTGCTTTGTTGAGGGCGCTGTTTCGGTACGGTATAAAATACAGCAAGTTCCCAACCAGTCTTCTAAAGCAACCATGAACCAAAAAGGCAGATCTTTCCAGCCTTTACTTTCTTCTCGTAGCCAGCATCGAAATACCGTAAGTAATGGGCTCTGCCTTTTCATGGCGCACACCTGCCGCTGGGCGTTCACTTCAGCGTCTGCGCCGGCGCGCTTCAGCTCGACGTCCAGGCGCTCTTCGTACTGACGACCGTCCTCCGACTTCTGGCGCTCTCTTGCATCGTCGATCAGTCGCTGTTGTCGCGCCTGAAAGTGAACGCGAGCGTCTAGACCTTGCACTTCAAAGTAGAAGCTAACGGACGACCAGCCCACTTGCTGCTCGCTCAGCATTCTGCGCAGCTCGTCCACTCGCAAGTGGGCGTGCGCGATCAGAGCGTTCAATTCATCCTCGGACAGGCTCTTTCCTGAAGCGTCGGCCCTTCAGCAGCGAAGTAAGATTGCGCTACAGAGCGCGTCCTGAACCTTTCTCGGAGATGTCGACGTGCGGAAGGATGGCCTTGAGCTCTTCGGCGAACTTCCGCCGACCCGACTCCACCAGCTGCTTGAACTCCGTGGCGATCTGGTCCTCCAATCGAGCGTTCTTCACCTGAAGTCGAGCAATTCAGTAGCCAAAACAGGTTTGTCGCGCGTGCCGTTTACTACTGAATAGTGGAAGCCAACCTCGGCGATCGCCCCCTCTAGCTGGTAGGTGAGATCGTTCAGCGTCGCGGCCGCATTCGCCAGAATTGGGTTGTCGGCCGTCTTGATGGAGCCCAGACCCTCGTTGATCACCTGAGAATAAGACATAGCTGTGTCGCAGGAAAGATCGTAAGCAGCACAATAGCGGGCGCACCTGGCGCAGCATGTCCAGGTAGTTGCGCGAGGCCGTCTCCGCCAGGCGGTCGTCCTCCTCGGCGCGCTGCACCTGCTTGGCCGCCTGCGTCGCCGTCTCCCAGGTCGACTCCTGCAAGGCATCAGACATCGGACGCTTTCCTCCTAAGCATCTACCTTACCGACTATAAACAACCTTCGAATCCTCGACGGCCCGTCTAACGACGACGGTGTGCTCGGCGACGGTGGAGGCGGCTTGGCGCTTCTTGGACACCGCCTCCTTCAGCTTGTTCTCGGCGCTCGAGATCGCCTGCTGCACGCGCTCCACCAGCGCTGAAGCGCCAAAAATTCCTATCAGAAACTGTACAGAGATCCGCGCCGTCAGTTCATTCACCATCGTTGGCGACTCGGCGCTCCTCGTCCTCCGAGCGGATCTGCCGCATGGTGGAGTCGTCCCTGAGGCGCCCTTCCTCGTCTTTGCCAATCTGTTTGGGCGGCACTATCTTCGAAGACGGCTGAAGTTGTCCGGGCGACTTGGACGGTTCCAGTGGAAGCAATTTCGGCGCCTAGAGAAGGAGTTCGCCGTCAAACAACGTAGTATATCGCGCCGCGCACCAAAAGATACCTACCGAGCCAATGTCGCTCGCAGAGCCGGCGCCGCTGCTGTCCTTCCTTTTGGGCAGAAGGCCGGTGACCTTTTCCTTGACGGAAGACACGTCGGGCGCCCACTTGCCCAGCTGCGGCTTCTTCTCAGAGGCGAAGGCGTCGATTCGATCGGTGATCAGCTTCCACTTCTCCTCGTCGAAGTAGTAGACGTAACCCAGCCCGACGGCGCCCGCTCCAAGCAAGGCAGTGCTGGCGACGAACAAAACTCCGCCCCCTCTCCTGCACACAACGGAACAGACTCGTTCTCAAAATAACCACATCTTGCTAATTAGTATGCATCACACGGTCACACCCTTTCGAAGTCGAAGGCGAAGAAGTCCCCGATTCCGATGACAGAAGTCTGACAATGTCCGTTGAGCGAAATACACCATTGCGCCTAAGTTGAGGACGTCGCAACGCCTGGGAACAATAGGACAACCGATCTTTTATCCTCTACTACAACAATTCACCGGCCAAACTCGGATGAGCCACTTACGGACAAATGGCGAAGCGACAACATCCTTCTCGTTTCCTAGTGCATACCCCTGCACAAATTCTGTTCTCACTTCTAACCTGAATCTATAGGGAACGTCAAGAAACCCCAATCGGTTTTCGATATCAACTGCTGCTCTGTCTTCAACGAGCGTTCGACACCAACTGCCACCTGGCGTTCTAGCAAAAGTGCTGCAACAAAATACACCTAAATATCACCACAGTCCAAGAGTGCGTAAACACACGTAAAACGTGTAGTACCCTTTGCCCACTCACACGAGTTTGAATGTCAATTCGCTATTCGGAAGTCAATTTTGTGGTTTTGAGGCGATCATGGCAGAAAAGTCCAATGATTCTGAAACTCAATGTGAATTCTGCGGGAAAAAGTTTGCGGCTCGAAGTAGTAAGAGGTCGCACGTCTCTCGCGAGCACAGAGAAGAAAATCTGGCCTCGAAGAACATTAAGTATAGGTCGACATGTCTTCAGTGTGGAACCAAAGTTTGTTGCTATTCATCCGCTTTGCTGCTTTTGTATTCTTACCTCTTACGGTGTGGTAGCGCTTCAGTTTCGCTCCGTCGACGATCTCTGTGACCATCTGACAAAGCAACATCACAGAGACGAATTTGGACTCGAAGAGGGTGAATTCCAGAGCTGGAGCGAATTTTTGGACTGGAAAAGCAGTTACGAAGACGAACAGATGGTCAATTTTGTAGCCTTCAACCCGCCCACGACGAGCAAGAGTGAAACCCAGAGTGAACGCTTTGTGTTTTGTTTTGCAGTTTTGATGTCACGGTCAGTTGGGGCTGTTTCCAGACTATACCTTCTACTGCAATCGAAGTGGCACTTACCAGAATAAAGGGACGGATCAGCGCAAGCCACCTGCGGGCAAGGGGCCGACAAGCAAGATTGGCGTCTACTGTACCAGCCGGCTGAAAGCTAGCCACGATTTGGCCTCAGGCAAGGTCAAAGTTTGGGCCTGCTTTGCCCACTATGGCCACGAAATCGAGGCGTGCCACGTTCGAACAACTGTGAAGCACAAGGAGAAGCTCAAAGGTCAGAATTTAAGCTTAAACCGTCGTCTGAGCTAAGCTTAAGCCGTCGGCTAAGCTCCGCGATTGTTGGGCGCGAATATCGGCTGCAGTATTTCATTTCGTCCAGGTCTACGAGTCGACGGATGAGGAGCGTCGGCAGGCTGGCTGCGCCGGGGTCTGCTGCCCTCTGTCGTGCGCCGACTGCGGCTTCTGCGCCCACTGTTGGAACTGCAGCTGCCCCCAATTTCTGAAAATGTCCTCAGAGTCTTGTAAACACGTTCACGTTGTGGGACGGTTCCTGAACAGCGGCTGCGGCGCTCGCAAAGGCCCCGTTCCTCCTCCTGAGGCCAAGAGAGAGAATCTCAAGCTCTCTCCCCCATCGAAACAGATGCGTCTGGCGCCCATTGACGAGCTTCGCTCAGTGTTGGAAGAGACTTTGAGGATCACTGCGAATCTTGGTATAATTGCTGTTGTCCGGTTTCCATGAATCCTATGAGGCGGACTGAAAGAGGCCATTCGGATTTCATTGCAGACGATACGAGCATGTGTTTGTGGGTTTTTTTTTTTTTTTTTTTTTTTTCTTTCTCTTCCAACATTTCTGCAGTGGTCAAGTGCGCTCGGGCGACACTGGTAGCTGCGAGGAACTCGTCCGCTGGCCAGCGGCACTGGCGATCTTCCCTGGAAAGCGCCGACAAGCAGAATTTGCCCACCAACGCGCGCGTGGAGAAGCAGCGCAGAAGCCTCTGGCAGGTCCCAAAGAAGACCAAAACGAAAACGATTTGAGCTACCCCGATCGAAGAAGAGAATATATTGAGAGACCTATTGAACCACTAGAATTGTGCGTATAAGGTCTGCTCTGGCATCGTACAGTTGTTTGCGCTACTGTGTGTCTCGATACGCTTCAGTTGGAAGTATGTAGGTGGCGTGTTTCGACAATAATTGGCAAAGAACGGCGATCGAGGCACCGGAAGTTTGAATTTGCGCCTTTTTCCTCACGCTGGGATGAATTGCGCACTCTTGGACTGTGGTGATATTTCGGTGTACTTTGTTGCAGCACTTTTGCTAGAACGCCAGGTCCAACAGCCTGTGCCGTTTATTACTTCTGTTAGCTAAGAATACTACCAGCTATTAGTTACGTCAAGTTCCACAATTCCAAACAACTGTGGTATACCGTGCGGCAATGCCAGTTCGATTGCAGCAAAGCAAACGGACGTGTGTTCGACCTTTCAACTTCCAAGCCTTATAGACGTACTACCGACAAACCATATGCGTGGCTACATTGCAGGAGTGTACCTAGTACCTACGCCGGTAGTTTTTATGTGGTGCGGAGAATCAACCGAGATCGCGAACGGCCTGGGCTCGGCCCCCTCAGTCAGTACACACATTCCATGTAAAGTGCCTAAATTCAGAAAGATGAATATGTTCCAGGTGTGAATCATGTGTAAAGGATCTGCTCCTGTAACCTTTGAAACGCACAATTTCTAGAACTTTGAAGTTGATGGTCAAGCCCCGACCAATGAGCGTCTTGCGTTTGACTTGACGATTTGTTACCGTTTGGGTAGTGAACACCCAAAAGGCGCCATATTGCGCAGTTTGGGTAGCCACCAGTATGGCGCCTTCTTGGTGGTTGCACGTTCTCGGTGTGACATATACACTTCGCACTTCGCCACGCTGACGCGCGGCGAAAAATTTGAATTGGCCATGCGTCTCTCTGCCCGGCTTTCGCCGAATTCGACCGATAGGCGATAGTGGCGCTGAAGACGGAACGGAACGATATAGTGACAACAGTTCAAGTTCACAGTCTTTCTTCCGGACAGGCCGGCACAGTACAAAGTGCCATAATCCAATCGAGAGTGAATGGGGCGAACCAATGCTGATTGCGTCAGTATGAATCTTGCGACCACTAGCCCCTCCGAAGCCGCCCCATACTTTAAAGTACGCGGGTGGCCGATACCAAGATTAGCCCGTCTGACAACGTAATTTTGGTATTGCAAGCGATTGATACCAAGATTAGCAATTGATACTCGTTTTTGGCACTCCGCTTTGCAAAAGCAGGAGTGCTATAGGGGGCGTCGGATTGAACAGAATCATCTTACCAAGCTTTCTCGTGCTACACTAATCGGATCGCCAAGCGGTTTTTTGCGTTAGATAGGTTGAGTCGACGCGCAGGGTGGACAAGAAACTAGAAAATTCCGGTGGTGGAAGAATTTTGCGAAAATTCAAAAATTCAAATTTTTGCTAAGTAAAAAAAAAACAATACGCCATAACTCTCGTAAAAGTGGGCCGATTGTGACGATTTTTGGATATGTTGTAGGCCCTTGGATGCTCTTCAGAGCAAAACTGGAACGGGCTCCCTAGGTGGTCAGACGCGGGAGTACGGTAGGAAATTCAAAATTTTAAATTTTTTCCGGTTCTTTAAAAAATCGTAACTTGAGTTTGCGACGGTGGATCCTCGCAAACTCTTCGATCCGGCAAGGACAATTGTATGGCCTTTCGTTTGAGACCAAAACCGCCGAGATCGGTCTTGCCGTTCGGGAGATCCGCAGTGACAAAAGTCCCGGGTCCCGAGCGGAAAATTCGGATTTTCGACTTTGGGTGGAGTTTTGGCTTGGAAAGCGTGCCGTTAGCGGTAAATTGATAATCGCAACGTGTTCTACGTCAAAAGTTGGTCTAGGCGAAGCGTCTTGACCATTTTGAGGTACCGTACCCCGGCCGCGCCGATTTTTTGAATCCCGGGGTTAAATTTTCGAGATTGAGTTTTCACTTGTGTAGTGAAGTTCTACTGTATACTTCCCAACTCTGGTACAGTTTTCGATTTTCTTCGGTTCACAACGGCAGCAACCCAACTGGAAGACAACGACACCAAAAGACTCACGGCGTGTGGCTTATAAACAGCGTTCCTAGACAAAAGGGCGAGGGGCTCAGCGGTCCTCGACAATGGGCGCAATCCATCTTAGAAGGGGGACAGATCGGAGGGTCAGTGAAACGGAAAGGGGGTACCTTTACAACCAGCAGGGGGGAAAACAGAGCGTGGGAAGGGACGAAGCGAAAAACAATCCAGTGTGTGTGCACCCGACGTACCTACCTACATACAGTACTCATCAAAGAAACAGGATCGACGACACCGTAAGAGAAACAAACTACATACTCCACACTTACAACGTACCTACCTACATACAGCACTACTGCACTTCATCAGCACTACTACACTTCATCACTCCCCCCTTAACAAAGACGCGTCCACGCGGCTAGACAATTACCTACAACCAACAACGACACTAACCACAACATTAAACAACAGAGGCGATGAAGAAAGGGGGATGCTAGAGGGTACTACGTCTTTACAGGTGGCCGAAGAATCCGCGATGCTGAAGGCGCTTGAGGGTGCGCCGCTGACGGCTATTGTGGCCGCCCCTCGTCTTCTGCTGCGCCCCTTCTCGATGGGCGCGCTTCGCCTCCGCTCCGGCCGCCTCGGCCAGGGACCGGAAGGTGTCGAGCGTCTTCTCGTAGACGCTCATCGCGCGGCCCACGGCGAGCAGCGGCTTGGGCGCGGGTGCCCTGCGCTGGCGAACGGGCCCAATCGCCTGGGGCGTCGGCTGGGTCGGCGGGCGCCACGGGCGGCCGTCGGGACGGGGGAAGCGCTGGCCCCGACCAGTGGGCCCAGCCGGTCGCTGGGAGAGCGTGCCGGGGTACGCCGGCTGTCTGACCGGGCCGCGGCCCGTCTGCCGGGGGCCGAACGGCCGTCGTCCTCGGTGGATCGGCCCACGTCCTCTCTGGAAACGGCGCGGCGGTGGGCTCTTGAACCGCTGGCGCGCCGGGCTGGGCGACCGGCTGCTCGAACTCGACGAGCTGTGGCTGCTCGAACGGGACCGACGACGGTTTCTCTAGAAGGGGGAGTATTTGATCAATGTGGATCGGCGCACTGATTTTGCCCGTCTTGGGGTCTGTCACGAGCGCGTTTTTCCCATACAGCGCGTGAATGATTAACGGTCCGCCCCGCAGTGGTTTCAGTTTTTGACCTAACGCAGTCGCACCCTTGGGTGGTGTCACATACACTTCCTGCCCAACAAACAGCTTCACTGGGTTGGCGCGCTTGTTATAAGTTCTCTGCTGAGCCAACTGCGCAGTTTTAGTGTTCTCTAACACGGCCTGCCACGCGGCTGTCAGGGTGCGCTTCAACAGGGTGACATAGTCGGCGCTGACGGCTTCGACTGCGGATGGTCGGAAATCCAGTGCCGCGTCCTGCGGCATCCTCATCTCACTTCTGCCATACAGAACTTCGTAGGGGGAAAATCCGGTAACGCTGCTGTGGGCCGATCGCAAATGGGACAAAACAGCGGGTAGGAATCGGTCCCAATCCGACTGACGTTCGTTCACAAAACAACGAAGCGTCTGTTTGATGGTTCGCACAAAGCGCTCCGCTTGCCCATTGCTTTGACTGCAGTAGGGTGTGATGTGCCGTTGGTTAATTTGCAAAACAGAGCACACTTCCGCCAGCAATTTGCTTGAAAAATTCGTCGCGTTGTCCGAAACAAGCAGACGGGGAGAGCCGTGCCGGCTAACGACCAAGTCAAACAAGGCGTCAGCGGTGGCTTCACTAGTGATCTGCCGGACGGATTTGGCCTCTACCCATTTGGAAAAACTGTCCACAAATAGGATAATGTGAATATGGCTCCTCTGAGTGGTGGGCAATGGCCCAATACAATCCACGTGGACCCGATCAAACGGTGCTTCACACAGAGGCAGAGAAAGTAATGGCGCCTTAGGTGGACGGGGCAGCGACTTCATTTGCCGACACACTCGACAGCTGTGGACGTAGTTGGAAACGTCCCGATAGAGACCCTCCCAATAGTACCGACTGGTCAACCGAGAGTACATGGCACCAGTACCAGCATGTCCACCCATAGGGCTCTGATGGTGAGAGTCCATCAGCGATCGGCGTTCCGACGGAGGTACAACTAGGCGCCAGATCTTCTGACAAGGCCGACCGACGGAGTCTAGTCGGTAGAGGGGACCATTTGGCGGCGGAAATAGATTGTACCGATCATATTCGAGGAGGATTTTCCGCGCGACACGGTCATCAGAGGGCAGGCTACCTGTGTTCAGGTAGTCAATTAGTTGCCGGGTGTAGGTTTCTCGCCTCTGCAATTGGGCAAACTCAGAGAAGTTGGCTGGGCTGTCAAAATCGGCTGGTTGGTCTGGGGCCAAGGGGTCGGACACCTGGGTAGCAGCAAAGCAATGGACCAAGTCCATCGGGTCCAGGGGGTCAGTTGGCTCTGACGAGGGTAGTTGCACACGCGATAGCCCATCAGCGTTGCTGTGCTTCTTGCCAGACTTGTGGCAGATCTCTATGTCCTGCCCCTGCAGAACACAGGCCCATCTAGCCAAACGTCCTTCCTGCTGCTTGCCCTTCAACAGCCAGACCAAGGGAGCATGATCAGTGATCAGCTTCACCTTTGCCCCATAGGTATACTGTCTAAACTGCTGCAGGGCATAGACGGCTGCTAAGGCTTCCTTTTCCACAGTAGGATAATTCCGCTCCGATTTTGAGAGGAGCCGACTCACGTACGCCAGAGGGCGCTCCTGGCCATCTATCTCCTGCGACAAGGCGGCGCCAATGGCATAGTCGCTGGCGTCACTGGTGACAATCAGGGGCAGATTGAAATCCGGAAAGGCTAGTATGGGAGCATTGGTGAGAAGCTTCTTGAGAGCGGCAAAAGCCTGCTCGCAAGCAACACTCCAGGAGAACCTAGCGTTCTTATGGGTTAACAGATGGAGAGGCCGGGCGATTTTACTGAAGCCACAGATGAATTTCCGGTAGTAAGAGGCTAAGCCAACAAAAGCTCGAACGTCGGTCACAGATTTTGGGGTGGGCCACTCATTGACCGCCCGGATCTTTTCAGGGCAGGGCTTGACTCCCTCCCTAGAAACAACGTTTCCCAAAATATGGGACTTCGCTGCGCATAAAATTGCACTTGCTGGGGCCCATGGTCAAACCAGCCTGACGTAACCGATCAAAAATGGTCTGCAGATGGATCAAATGGGTTTGAACATCTGGGGACCAGACGATGACGTCATCCAGGAAAGGTTGGGCGAAATCCAGATCAGCTAGGACGTTGTTCATTAGCCGGGTAAAGCAAGCAGGGGCGCCAGAGAGTCCGAATGGCATGACCTCAAACTGGTACAAACCGGATTCAGTGACAAAGGCAGTCTTCTCCTTTGCACTATCGGACATCTCAATTTGGTAGTAGCCGGAGGCCAAGTCAATGGTGCTGAAAACTTTTGCCTTGCCCAGTCTATCCAGAATGGAGGAAATTAAAGGGATAGCCGTCTGAGGTGTAGATGCGGGTCGTCCAGCTTACGATAGTCCTGTACCCAAATGCCAGCACTTGGGGTTAGCCGTATCGTGGTAAGGTGCCCTTTGGCACCAGCAT
>JASAMZ010008442.1:30000-86943 GCA_030248115.1 Linhomoeus sp. GSCO2_2 | reverse complement strand
TGGAAGGAATGATTCCATAGAAGTCGGCTCCCTTTCCCTTCCTTAACTAGGCCAAGTTGACCCTCCAGCTGACCTGTCATTCTTCGCAAGCACCGAGTTTGTTCTACTGGACTGGAAGGAATGATTCCATAGAAGTCGGCTCCCTTTCCCTTCCTTAACTAGGCCAAGTTGACCCTCCAGCTGACCTGTGATTCTTCGCAAGCACCGAGTTTGTTCTACTGGACTGGAAGGAATGATTCCATAGAAGTCGGCTCCCTTTCCCTTCCTTAACTAGGCCAAGTTGACCCTCCAGCTGACCTGTCATTCTTCGCAAGCACCGAGTTTGTTCTACTGGACTGGAAGGAATGATTCCATAGAAGTCGGCTCCCTTTCCCTTCCTTAACTAGGCCAAGTTGACCCTCCAGCTGACCTGTCATTCTTCGCAAGCACCGAGTTTGTTCTACTGGACTGGAAGGAATGATTCCATAGAAGTCGGCTCCCTTTCCCTTCCTTAACTAGGCCAAGTTGACCCTCCAGCTGATCTGTCATTCTTCGCAAGCACCGAGTTTGTTCTACTGGACTGGAAGGAATGATTCCATAGAAGTCGGCTCCCTTTCCCTTCCTTAACTAGGCCAAGTTGACCCTCCAGCTGACCTGTCATTCTTCGCAAGCACCGAGTTTGTTCTACTGGACTGGAAGGAATGATTCCATAGAAGTCGGCTCCCTTTCCCTTCCTTAACTAGGCCAAGTTGACCCTCCAGCTGACCTGTCATTCTTCGCAAGCACCGAGTTTGTTCTACTGGACTGGAAGGAATGATTCCATAGAAGTCGGCTCCCTTTCCCTTCCTTAACTAGGCCAAGTTGACCCTCCAGCTGACCTGTGATTCTTCGCAAGCACCGAGTTTGTTCTACTGGACTGGAAGGAATGATTCCATAGAAGTCGGCTCCCTTTCCCTTCCTTAACTAGGCCAAGTTGACCCTCCAGCTGACCTGTCATTCTTCGCAAGCACCGAGTTTGTTCTACTGGACTGGAAGGAATGATTCCATAGAAGTCGGCTCCCTTTCCCTTCCTTAACTAGGCCAAGTTGACCCTCCAGCTGACCTGTGATTCTTCGCAAGCACCGAGTTTGTTCTACTGGACTGGAAGGAATGATTCCATAGAAGTCGGCTCCCTTTCCCTTCCTTAACTAGGCCAAGTTGACCCTCCAGCTGACCTGTCATTCTTCGCAAGCACCGAGTTTGTTCTACTGGACTGGAAGGAATGATTCCATAGAAGTCGGCTCCCTTTCCCTTCCTTAACTAGGCCAAGTTGACCCTCCAGCTGACCTGTCATTCTTCGCAAGCACCGAGTTTGTTCTACTGGACTGGAAGGAATGATTCCATAGAAGTCGGCTCCCTTTCCCTTCCTTAACTAGGCCAAGTTGACCCTCCAGCTGACCTGTCATTCTTCGCAAGCACCGAGTTTGTTCTACTGGACTGGAAGGAATGATTCCATAGAAGTCGGCTCCCTTTCCCTTCCTTAACTAGGCCAAGTTGACCCTCCAGCTGACCTGTCATTCTTCGCAAGCACCGAGTTTGTTCTACTGGACTGGAAGGAATGATTCCATAGAAGTCGGCTCCCTTTCCCTTCCTTAACTAGGCCAAGTTGACCCTCCAGCTGACCTGTCATTCTTCGCAAGCACCGAGTTTGTTCTACTGGACTGGAAGGAATGATTCCATAGAAGTCGGCTCCCTTTCCCTTCCTTAACTAGGCCAAGTTGACCCTCCAGCTGACCTGTCATTCTTCGCAAGCACCGAGTTTGTTCTACTGGACTGGAAGGAATGATTCCATAGAAGTCGGCTCCCTTTCCCTTCCTTAACTAGGCCAAGTTGACCCTCCAGCTGACCTGTCATTCTTCGCAAGCACCGAGTTTGTTCTACTGGACTGGAAGGAATGATTCCATAGAAGTCGGCTCCCTTTCCCTTCCTTAACTAGGCCAAGTTGACCCTCCAGCTGACCTGTGATTCTTCGCAAGCACCGAGTTTGTTCTACTGGACTGGAAGGAATGATTCCATAGAAGTCGGCTCCCTTTCCCTTCCTTAACTAGGCCAAGTTGACCCTCCAGCTGACCTGTCATTCTTCGCAAGCACCGCATTTGTTCTACTGGACTGGAAGGAATGATTCCATAGAAGTCGGCTCCCTTTCCCTTCCTTAACTAGGCCAAGTTGACCCTCCAGCTGACCTGTCATTCTTCGCAAGCACCGAGTTTGTTCTACTGGACTGGAAGGAATGATTCCATAGAAGTCGGCTCCCTTTCCCTTCCTTAACTAGGCCAAGTTGACCCTCCAGCTGACCTGTCATTCTTCGCAAGCACCGAGTTTGTTCTACTGGACTGGAAGGAATGATTCCATAGAAGTCGGCTCCCTTTCCCTTCCTTAACTAGGCCAAGTTGACCCTCCAGCTGACCTGTCATTCTTCGCAAGCACCGAGTTTGTTCTACTGGACTGGAAGGAATGATTCCATAGAAGTCGGCTCCCTTTCCCTTCCTTAACTAGGCCAAGTTGACCCTCCAGCTGACCTGTGATTCTTCGCAAGCACCGAGTTTGTTCTACTGGACTGGAAGGAATGATTCCATAGAAGTCGGCTCCCTTTCCCTTCCTTAACTAGGCCAAGTTGACCCTCCAGCTGATCTGTCATTCTTCGCAAGCACCGCATTTGTTCTACTTGACAGGAAGGAAGGATTCCATAGAAGTCGGCTAGAGGGGCTCCCTTTCCCTTCCTTAACTAGGCCAAGTTGACCCTCCAGCTGACCTGTCATTCTTCGCAAGCACCGAGTTTGTTCTACTGGACTGGAAGGAATGATTCCATAGAAGTGCAGCGCTGTGCAGATACCACCACATTGTTGAAACAACACGAACTACAGCGGCGGGCGTGCGTGCTTCTGTATGAAGCCTCCTAAAGAAGATAATTTACAAGCTTTACTTCTGGTGTACGCAATATTTGCACTTCTCTGCGAATGTCTGCTAAATTTGAGCGGATTAAAAATTCTATTGATGATATTCTCAAGGTGACAATCTTGCATACATATTTCACTGAGTAGCGATTTCAGGCGACCCTCAAGCGGTTTTGCGCTGACATAATTGCGCTTCCGTGTGGACAGAGTTGCACGCAGCACCACCCATTCACATTAGTTTACTTTGGCCGTTCCTTACACTGCTTCTCAATAGGCAGGCACTTCCACGTCAACACAAAACAAATGGAACTCGTTTGGCCGTACGTTGTACATGCAGACGCGGCAGTCATGGGTGGTGCGCGTAAAGGAAATCGCGCGACGGTTATGCGTCTAATGTTGCGCCTTCATTGGCCTATGAGTGCCCCCTTTCAATCAAAGCAGTCTTGCGGCCTGCGGGTCGTAGCGAGAAGTGCAGCGTAGCACGAACCTAGTTTTGTCTCTCCTCAAATCATCTAAAAGCTTGGTCCCACCAATCGATCTTCCAATAATGTTAGGGTGCGTTTGCGTGTTCTATGTGGTTGTCCTGAATTTTTTGCTTGGGCGGGTGACGGGCTGCCCCACCCGGGACTCAATCGAGCAAGCCGGCATAGCCCAGCTGCAATTTGCCGCTGAAGCACAACAGGTCCAGGTACATAAGTAAAGCAAGCGTATTTTGGGTAATTGTACGACACGTTGGCCTGGCCTGACGTGAAATTGAAATTATTGGTGGGGAGCGAAATTGAAATTAATTGAAATTATGGATCTATGAAACAAGCTGGTCGAAATCAATAATTGTAGCAGAGTAGTTCTGTTTGTCCTAAATTATGCTTACCGTAAATCTCCCAATAAGCGCCCCCAACCTCCAATAAGCGCCCCTCCTAGAGGAAGGTTGAAAAAATAAGCGCCCCCCCCCTCCAATAAGCGCCCACCTTGTAGGTACCAGTAGTACTAACACTATATGTGGTCTGTGACTATTCCTAACACAAGATGGGCTATCTATGACAGTACGACGGCTAATTGTAGGTATTTTGATCAAAACCTCAACAGTTTCAGTCTAAAATCTATGCAGTGTACACGAAAATGTGAAATCAACTGGATATAATGGGGACATTTTGGCACTCTGGAGGAGTCGAGTTAATACGCGCCCCCCCCCCCCCTCGAATGAGCGCCCCCCCCCCCCCCCAATAAGCTCCCCTCCTAGAGGTAGGTTGAAAAAATAAGCGCCCAGGGCAGGGCGCTTATTGGAGGATTTACGGTATCTAAAGTTGCCGTTGGCCAGAGATTAGAGAACGAAAGTCAGAGTTGGGTTTTGTTAGTGAGTAAAACTGCAAATTCTGCCCTACTGGCAACATCAGGCCGGAATGAGTCAAAATCAGAACAATACTTAGCCATATATACTAGTAGGCAAGAAGTGAACAAATAAGATTGAACTTTATACAACTAGCAAGGCAATTATGGTTGTCAGCTGGTGTTGGATAGTTGTTGGGTCATTGTTGATTTGTTGTTGGTTGCTATGTAACTTTGTCAGGGCATGCAATTAGAGTAAATCACCCTGCTCTGAGTCTGATCACTCAAGATGTTATAGTAGCACCTATGTATGTCAAGGAGGAGCTGTTTTGCATGTATTGCTTGACACACCAATTTGGTATTTTGCAAGTATTGTAAGAAGCAAGAGCAGCCCATCGTACATACCTATGGATCATGACTACACGCTAGAACCAACTGTAGACAAACTAAGATACCTACTTCACTTGCCTTCATCCAGCTAACGAGCACCCCAACAGCAAATCAATAATTGCCCAATCGCCCTGCTGTGAACTGACACCTACATAGACGTAACCTGGGAAACAGCCATTCAGGCAACGACCATTGACTGCATCCAGCCAACGGGCACCGAACCAAGCCCCCTGCCGACAGGCACAGAACCAAGCCCCTTGCCGACAGGCACAGAACCAATCCCCTTGCCCACGGGCACAGAATCGAGCTCCGTGTTTACGTTCACTTTCACCGAAATATTCACACTGCCTACGGGCACCGAAACAATCACTCTGCCAACGGGAACCGAGACTTTTACCGAAACTTTCACTTTCACCGCGCCAAGCGTAGTCCCAACTTTTACTGTCTTCACTGAGCCAAGCAGCGAGCCGCCATTCAGCGAGATACCCGGCACTGAGCCAAGCAGCGAGCCACCATTCTCCGAGATACCAGGGACTGAACCAACCCCTTTGCCAACAGGCACCCAACTGCCGCTCTGCCCAACAACAACCACCGAACAGCCGACGCCCAGCCAACAACCAGCCAACAGCCTGCCAACAATCAACCATATCCCAGTCAACGTGCCGCCTGCAGCGGTCCCACCACCAGCAGCCAATGGCCCGCCAGCTGCAGGTCAACAGACCGCCAATGGCCAACAGACTGCCAACGACCATTCCGCACGACTGCAACACTCGGCCGGCGAAGAAGACCTTCTGCCTGCTGTCGATGGGGTAAGCAGACCTGAATCGTATGAATGTAGTTGGGGTAGTAAACCCTGCTTCTTTTCCGGCCTCAGACGGGCGACACCATGCGAGGGCTCAGCATGCTCGGCGTCCACCCATCTGTCGGTCATGTCCTCACATCTTGGTGGTGTATAATCGGACGTAGAGATGCGGCCTTGGGCGGCTCTTTCGCTAGGTCTCTACTGAGCCGCAATGAGAATGTGCCACTGTGCTGTCCGCAGAACGAAGTTGCGCACGAACAACCACTTAGTTCAATATGAGTGTTCGTTACACGTCCTCTCAATGGGTTGGGGATGCATGCCAATGCGAAAGAAGAAGGTAACTCGTTTGGCCGCCCATATATTGCGTTGAGGCACGGTTGTTTACTGGTAGAGTGATGAAAGACATGTGAAACAGCGTCTAATGTATTCTCCTTATCTGAACTGATGACCACCTGTAAACTTGTCTTTCGCCACAAGTAATCATTGTCTCGACTCTTCCAATCAAATATGTTGTTCCAATCCAATCCAAGAATGTTTGCGCTCATTTGCACTTATGCTCTTATGCTGCATGTTTTGGCTGGACATGCATGTGGCTGCCGTGAGACAGTTCGGTAGGTGGATAGCTCTGGCTACCAGCAGCAGCTTACTGCAGAGCTAAAACAGGACCAGGCCTCTGAAGCAAGCATGCGTTCTGTAAATATGCCAATAAGCCTCCCTTTTCATCTGCTCCTTCGATTGCATAACGTCGAAGTTGGAGAAGGGGAGGGGATTATCAGAGTAATGGTGTGTACATAAGACTAGCAAGTGTGCGAGGAGGGGTGGCCCAGTCTGCATAGGACTAGCAAGTTCACGTTTTCCCCCATAGATGCGCATCTTCGCCATGAATTTGACACAATTTAGGAAACTTAGTTAACCTTTTAACAAAGGGGGATAAATATTTGCAGCTTTTGAATGGCACGTCCAGCTTTTAATTGGCATCTTGCGCTTTTGATTTCTGGCGGCCGTGAAAGGCAACAGTGCGCTTTTAATTTGGCCGGAAGCGCTTTTAAAGTGGAAGAATGCGCTTTTAAATGGCAACTTGCGCTTCTAATTTCGTGGAAGCTGCGGAGCCGTGCCGATGGCCAACCAAAAGGCAGACGGTGGGGTGGGGATATAAGCGAGCGCACTGAATGGATGACTTTCTCGTTGCATTCTGTGCGCATTCGCGTAACTTGGATGTCCAAAATTTGCATTGCTTGATTGAACACATTGCTATCCCTTGACAGCGTATATTCCTTTGAATTCAGGCTATGCTTAGGCTCGCCCTGCGCCCACAGTCCACAAGAGTCAGTCGACGTCGCAGTCTGGCGGGTCGAAGCTTAGGCTTAACGCGACCGGTGACCGACTTCAGGGCGCGCGGAGCGCCCTGAAGTTGGTGGTCGCGCTAAGCCTCAGCTGAGACCCGCCAGGCGCGACGTCGACCGAGTTTTAGTAACTGTAAGTGGAATAAACACTCCTCCATATAATTCACCTCCTGCTTAGGCCGGCTGAGCCCCTTCCTTGCTT
The DNA here is from genome assembly GCA_030248115.1 of Linhomoeus sp. GSCO2_2. Classification (NCBI taxonomy): domain Eukaryota; kingdom Metazoa; phylum Nematoda; class Chromadorea; order Monhysterida; family Linhomoeidae; genus Linhomoeus; species Linhomoeus sp. GSCO2_2. The sequence goes on along the minus strand of JASAMZ010008442.1, from coordinate 79,968 downwards.
TGCCCTGTCGTGTGCAAACAGCGGTGCCTGGTCGTTGCTGCGTGGCATGAATACGCTCCTCCACCGCGTCAAGCCCAACTGGAATACTGCCGGAGGAATTAAAAGCGCAACATGCCATTTAAAAGCGCGTTCTGGCATTTTAAAAGCGCCTCCTGCCATTTCCGAAGAGCGGCAAGCAAAAGCTGCCGTGGCAAATTAAAAGCGCTAGTTGCCATTTAACAGCGCTCCGTGACTTTATTAAAAGCGCTATGCGCGGCGAGGTGTATATATACGGATGACAATGTGTGTGTGTGTGTGTGTGTGTCTGTCTGCCTGTCCGCGCATCGAAATAAGATATGTGACATATGTGGTCAAGTAGAGTCAAGGTCGCTGAGTACGGATCCAGTGTCCGTTCCTGTTGCTAATTTCGCATTTTCGAGATATTCGCAATTAAAATTCCAAAATGTCGAAAATCGACTTTTTCGCCTGATGAGCTAGCGGCGATATTTCTTCGGAAATGGAAAGAGCATAGACCGCGGATAATTTGTAACACAAAGGAATTTTTTGCAAATGTGGAATTTAATAGAAATACACGATTATTTATCAAAATTCCATAAACTGACACAAATAGAACGTCATTTATTGACGAATATGAATGCAGAAATGGATAGGTCGTACGCCAATAAGAATTTGTGACATGGTTTTACAGTTTTGAAAAATTGCAATTTAGAGATATTTTCAATTAAAATACGAAAATGTCGAAAATCGACTTTTTCACCGGAATAGCTAGCGACGAAATTTCTTCATAAATGGAAAGAGCATAGACCGCGGATCATTTGTAACACAAAGGAAATTTTTTGCAAACGTGGAATTTAATAGAAATACTCGAGTATTTATCAATATTCCATGAATTGACACAAATAGAACGTCATTTATTGACGAATGTGAATGCAGAAATGGATAGGTCGTACGCGAATAAGAATTTGTGACATGGTTTTACAGATTCGAACAATTGCAAATTAGGGATATTTACAATTAAAATACAAAAATGTCGAAAATCGGTTTTTCGCCTGATGAACTAGCGACGAAATTCTTCAGAAATGGCAAGCGCATAGACAACGGATAATTAACAAGAGAAAATTCTTGCTAACGTTAAATTTGAAAGAAATTTTCAAAATTTCGATAGAAACGCAAAATTCCATAATTGCCAAGACTGTTGTTCATTGATGAATGCCAACACAGAAATACGTACAAATCAAACGGAATTCCTGGTAGAGAACGTCTGCATCAACATTTGGCAATTTTTTTTGTTCGATGTGGCGTATTCACGCAGGTATAAAACTTCAGATGAACGGCGTCGTATCATGCCGATAACATATAGCGAACGCGGCGATACCACTGAGCTTTAGATCAGCTGTACAGATAACCGTATCGTGTGAATAGCTGCACTTGGTTTGCGGCACACGTTCTCAAGATACGTTCTTAGATACGGATTATGGTGTGTGTAAAGTTCACTATACTGTTCACCAAGGTTTGGCAGACACATTGTATAGGTGGAACTTTTTGCACACACAGCTTGTTTAAAAGCGCCCAAAATCCCCACCCTTAACAAAGTTTGTTGATTAGGACCACACACCCCCCTCAGTTTAGTTGGTGCTCAAAACAGAGGTAGGATGTAACAGAGCATCAAGCAGTAATGGTGAATTTCCAAATCATGTCAACGAGATGTGTTACCGAACTTTGGCTAGTTGCTGGCTGGATGGTCGCTGCTATGTAACTTCAGCAAAGTTAGAGTAAATGGCTAGGTGGCACCGCTTGTCTCACTGAGAGGTCTCCAATTGTATTTCTACAGAGCAGTCATATTTCTCCTGAGGGCATTTTTCAGCATTTCTCTCAAGGGCTTTCTATACCAGTCAACATCATAGCAAACAACAACCAAGCCATGTATCATCAACCAACAGGCAGTAGCTAATGAGCAAATAACCAGCCATCCAGCAATTGCCCAATGTAGCAAAGTCAAATCCCAAACATTCCCGGGCTTTACAGACATTTAGCACAACGACCCTTGATTGCATACCCATTACCGAGCCAGTCGACTCCAACACCCAGAAGACAATCGACAGCCAATCACCGACTAGCTGGCCATCAACAGACATCAGCTGGCCACCAACGGACATTAGCTGGCCACCAACAGGCATTAGCTGGCCACCAACAGACATTAGTTGGCCGCCCACAGACGTCAGTTGGCCTTCAACAGACGTTAGTTGGCCGCCAACAGACGCCCAACAACCTACCGGCTGGCCTCCCATCAGTTGGCCACCCACAGACATCAGTTGGCCGCCAACAGGCATCAGTTGGCCACCAACGGACATCAGTTGGCCACCCACAGACATCAGTTGGCCGCCAACAGACATCAGTTGGCCAGCAACGGACATCAGTTGGCCAGCAACAGATATTAGCTGGCCTCCAACGGACGTCAGCTGGTCACCAACAGGCATTCCATGGCCACCAACAGATACTACCTGGCCGACAACTGACACCCAACCACCAACTGGCATCCAACTGCCACCCTGTCCACTGCCAACCAGCGCACAATCCACAACAACTAACAAACCCTCAACTAACAGCCAGATAACACAGAAGCAGTCACCAAACAATGGTCTACCACCAACTTCTGAACAATCACCGGCCAATAGCCAGCCAACGCAAAGACGACCGCTTATAAATTTTCTGCCGCCACCAGCTCCATCATCGGCCAACGGCCAGCCAGCTTTTGGTCAACACCCAACAAATGACCGCTCAACCCGCGTGCAACACTCGGATGACAGAGCTCCACCTGTATCCCAGGTGTTGTTGTTATGTTATGAGTAACAAGTGAACTCAGATGAGACGTGCAGTTCTTCTCTGCTTTCCAGTTTTCAGGCAACGCCTGTAGAACAGCCCGTGATAGTACTCTACGACTGTCCACTACAGAAATCTGAGTAAAGTTGTTATCGTATGAAAGAACCTGTCGAAAGCTTTTAAACTTTTTGGACCTTTGGGTTACCAAGTCGCAAAAGTCAAAATTTGCGTTCCGAGTCACTGCGCAATGGTTTCTCGAATTGTCATTGCACTAAAATCTCGACAGATCCCAAAATCGTCTCTCTAAACCGCAAGACGGGGGAGTTAGTAGGTAGCGGTTTGTAGTCTATTCCCCGCGCTGACGCGCGGCGAGGTGTTTTCATGCAGCCAACTGTCGTCTTCAAGCTGGCAATTGCCGGCCCGATGTGTCAGGCAATCGCCGTCTTCTGGAAGATAAACTTCGATCGCCTGGTGAATCAAACAATGGCCATCTGCTGCTCGAAAGACGGTCATTGACTAATGGACTAGGGAATTGTCTTCAACTGAAACTTCAGGGACGGCGCTTCATTCCAATTGGAGAGATCGGCGACGCTTTCATGGCGCCCATCAAGACGACTCAGAGCTGGAGGGCTCTGCTGACGCGACGCATCAAGACAGACTCTGAGGAACTGGTCCAGTTGATGACCCAGAAACAGTTTAACGAGTCAATGAAGGCCAAGATGTCGCTCGTGCGATACTGCAACGGACCCGTCAGCGACGACGTCGTGAGCGCATTCAGGCCTCGGGAGAGAGGGAGGGGGAAGGGAGGGGGGGGGGGGGGGGCAGGGGGGGGGGGGGGGTGGGGGTGGTAAAGGGGGTGGAGGGTGTATGAAATCAAAGTGTTTAAGTGCTGGGGATAGGAACAGTGGCTAAATCACGCTCCCGCTCAGGTCAACGACCCCAACATGAGTCCCATCATACAAGGGGACTTCATGATGTTTGGCTATGACCCAGCCAGCGACGAAGTGGCCGACAACACTGGCGCCGCCTACTGGAGAAGACGACGACGAAAACGGGAACTCGTCCAACCGAAACGACTCTGGCCCCGAGCTACTGTAGAATACATTTTCGAACAGGACTTCCCTTGGGAGGGAAGGGACGTTGTGGCGGCCGCGATGAATTTCTGGCAGTTTCACACATGCGTCCGCTTTCAGCGGGTCAGCCACGCGAAGAAACTGGTGATAACCACTGGAGAGTCTGGGTACGGTTTTGGCAATCCAGACAGTACTTCTATTGTTACGCTTCTATTCTGCGGTAGACATGTCGTCGCTTCAGATGTCGCTCAGGCGTCGGCTTCTGGAACATGACTCAGAACTTGGAATTGGGCGACGGCTGCCTGGAGGTACACATATGCGTGCAATCTCCCCACTTGAATGTTGAATGTTCACTTGGGCCGCAAGCAAATGTTATTGCTGCATAGTGCATTGTAGCGTATCGGTGTGTCGCGTAGTGTAGTGTAGTGTAGTGTAGTGTAGTGTAGTTTAGTGTAGTGTAGTGTAGTGTAGTGTAGTGTAGTGTAGTGTAGTGTAGTGTAGTGTAGTGTAGTATAGTGTAGTGTAGTGTAGTGTAGTGTAGTGTAGTGTAGTGTAGTGTAGTGTAGTGTAGTGTAGTGTAGTGTAGTGTAGTGTAGTGTAGTGTAGTGTAGTGTAGTGTAGTGTAGTGTAGTGTAGTGTAGTGTAGTGTAGTGTAGTGTAGTGTAATATAATGTTGTGTAGTGTAGTGCAAAGTGTAGTGTAGCTAGAATCGAGTAGAGAGTACGATAGTGTAGCTACACAATTGCACTGTTGGCTGCTTCAAGTGACACGATCGACTAAATATTCTGTTTCAGTTCCGCATCGTGGCGCACGAGCTGGGCCACGTTCTGGGCATGATGCACAAGCAGTCGAGGGCGGATCGCGATAAGTTTTTGGAGGTCGTCTGGGACAACGTATCGTTGAAGGAGCGCCACAACTTCTGCAAATGCACTTCCTGCGAAGAATACTCTGCCCCGTACGACTTCGGCTCGCTCATGCACTATGGACCTAAGGTTGTGTGAGTTGTCAAATGGTCAAGTTTCGCGTAAGCGAGCCAAAAACGTCAGCTGGAAGTTCAGGCTTTCGGCAAAAGAGGCTCTCCAACGATGAAACCGAAGCCAAAGTACGAGGTTTTCGGCAAAAGCTTTGGCAACCCGTTTGGACCGACGTTCTACGACGTGAAGCAAGTTAACGAGGCCTATAATTGTTTAGGTTTGGTTTGGAGGTTCTATTCAGAGCGGAAGTTGATTCTATAATTGCAAAAGTTTCAGTTAACTTTGTTGTAATAAGAATGTAAAAATTATTTGTTGTGGTTACTTAAAATGGCCAACGTTGTCGCATGGGGAGCTTAATTCTACCCATTTCAAGCTAAAATTGGGCGATTTGGGGCACTTCAGACACAGTTATGACAGACCATGGCTCTTTCGTTTGCGCTTGCACGTATGCCGTCGTATGTAGGGGCACATATGCATCCTCCGCCAACTAAAACAGCATTTTCTAGGTTGCCTATGAGCAGCAATCTGCAAGGCTGTCCCTATTTACCTACTTGTTCAGGAGAATGCGCAGACTCGGGCATGACGTGTGAAAACGGGGGCTATTTGAACCCTTCCACCTGCAGCAGCTGCAACTGTCCAGACGGGTTTGAGGGCGAGACGTGCGACACTTTGTCTAGCGGAAAGCGTGAGTGCAGATCCGGATTGTAGTAAGACGAAGAATTTTGGCGAGTACACCGTAACCCTCCAAAGATCAGAGTTGTGTGCGCTGCGGCGGGCGCTTCTCTAAAGTTGTTAATTCTGTCTGCACTGTGCGTGTTTACGCTCACGAAACGCCAGAAATCCTGCCATTGTTTCAAAACCTTTTGCAACAATAATTTGAGCGATTTTTGGAGAATCTCCGAGCCCTAACCACCCCCCCCCCCCCACCTCCGGCCCCACTCCCAATGAAAGCGTGAAACCACCCCTCCTCCCCACCCATTCCATACCGTTGCAACATTTCCATATGGCAGTTTGCGGTGTACGTTTGCCAACTACACATACCCAACGTCGGTGATAATCTCCAGCCGAACCGTGCGGCGGAACCCTGGTGGCGACCGGTGACTGGCAGACAATCGGCACTCCGGGCTTCCCAACCAGAGAATGGAATCAAATCGAATGCGTCTGGAGAATACAGGTGTCAATAAAGGTCTCACGCACACGCACATGAACACATGGTAGCTAGCGTACAGTAGTGCACTGCGATGCGCGTCTACTCAGGCTTCCAGCGGTAGCACAATCGAGCTGCAATTCGCCGAGGGGTCATTTCTGCAGCACGAATGCGCCTGGAGTTACATCGAGGTGCGACACGACAGCGATCTGGCCAAGGCCGGAAGGAGGTTGGCGTTTGTTCTAATCTGTATGGCAACATGTGCAATACACGTGATCCACCTATTGTACCATCAGGTTTTGCAACGACGAAAACGGCGAGTTTGAAAACCGAGCGACCTTCCAGTCTAGCCTGCTGCTAATCCTTCTGAGGACTATCGAGGTGCAGAGAAACGGCTCTCCACACGCTGGTTTCAGCGCTTCTTTCCGTGTTGCGTGAAGGCTCCTCTCCTCGTGACGAGTATAGAGCATGTCGTGACCTCCACATTGTGTTTGTTGATTGAAACGGGCTCGAAATTATAGAGAGAGGGGGCACTTTTGCATTTCGATTGAATGGCACAATACAGTACCGTTAGGCAAACGGCGTGTGGTTATGTGCATTGTCGACGTTGCAGTCTCTGTAACACCTCCTCTCGTCCCACTTCAGTCGATATGTAGTCTTCTGTAATTACTGGAGCTTGAGCGGGTTGAATTCAGGACCCCAGCCTCACGCGAGTTTCGATTTCAGCAACTGAAACTGAGTTTCACTACGCAGTTCAAAGTTAATCTGAGCTCTCCTGGCTTTAACCTTCCCAGGATTTAACTCTTCCACCATCCACAAGCACCAACTTTGCACTACATACACATCTCTCGCCAGCCCCAAGGCTGGTCGCAGCATAAATTGAGACACTTGAACCAGAAATTGAAAACGCTTCAGCACTTCATGCTATCAGGTTGGCACTTCAAAGCAGCTTTGCCTTTCTTCGGAAAGCACACTCCTAAAGTGAAAGAACATTAGCATTAGGTTTCAGGCGATGGAAATGATTGTGAATGTGATGCTCAGCTCACTTCTTATCGCTGTTATCAGTCTTGAGAGCGTCGGCTGCGAGGAAACCATCGTCAGCAATTCTCAGTACTGGAAGGTAAGTCCTCAAAGTTAACAGTCTCTTATCCACATGCGGCTTGTGGGCAACACTATCTATTCAGAATGTGGCCAACCTAGCAGCAGTCGACATCTCCTCCAGTCCCTGCTGCAAGCTTTCGGCTGTATACATGAAGTTGGCCGCTGTTCTCAGCGTCACTGTCGAAGAAGAGAGTCCGGGCAATACTTCAGCGAAGTTGAAACTCATTCTGGGTGGAAGCACTTGTCTGAAGGCGTGGAATGACAAGCCAGAGAACGACAGCGCGTGAGTTTGTGATAAGATGGCATACACATAGAAGTACATAGGTAGATACCTACAAACCGAGCGTAGGTAACGTAAGGAGTAAATACGTTGTAATACGAAACAAATGGAAGAACAGGTCAATTTAGAATTTAGGTGAATTTAGAATGTATTCAAAATTAGTTTAGGAACTGCAATGAATTGTCAAAATGTCCCACAAACTGCCGCTGGAGAACCAATTGCGCAACTGTTCAGTTACAAGTCGTTGACGCGTCAGCAGATGAGACGTGGCGGAGCGGAGCAGTGTGGTTTCGACGTTTCTGTGATGAAGTGCTCCGTTAGGATGGTGGTGACGCCGCGAAGCGTTGCTACAAGCGATATTCAATGCTCCCTGATGCGTGAGTGGTGGACATCTTATGTTTGCAGTGCCTAGCCTACCAACTTGGCATTTCGGGGTAGCGTTTGCCTAACAGGCCAGATAAATGCATTTGTCTTGTCTGACAGACAAATGTTCACTCAGCAGCGAATGAGTTTCTGGTAGAGAAAGACGTAATGTAGTCTCACAAGCCTATAAATTCGCCTTTTCAAAACCGCACTTTCAAAAAAATCTTTGAAAATAGGTTATTGCAGCACGTCTTATGTGTTAGGCCTTGGAGTTTGTGAAGTGACCTCTAACAGTATGCTCTACAGTGTCGCCAAGCCGTAGCTACTGCCCATCGCCAAACTTGCCCATGCGTTGCCTCCCGGGCCAGCGCACGCTGAGAACCCTCGACATGTGGCTTCTGGTAAAGTAGTGTTCGTGCTTTCAAAGCAACACTACTTCTGAAATGCATCAAAACTACAGTGGGCAATAATTCGAAATTTTTTTGTATATTGTATATGTATATTATATATACAATCCAATAACTTTGTATATTGTATATTGTATATATTACCAGATTTAGTTTTGTATATATTTTGTATATTGTATATTTCCTATACCGTAACCTTAGTGCTTCCAAGTAAGGTTTTCAGAAAAGTGTGCAGATTTCCAACTGAAAGAGTGCATTAACACATCACTTCTGCCCAAATTTTGGGAATTACGCTAAGTTTTATAGTACAGATTAGCTTATGTTTGGCTAAATTTGTGAGCTGAATATCGAATAGGGCCAAATTTGAAGAAATCTCGACCCACTACAGTAACCAAATACGGTAGAAATATACAATATACAAAGTTTGTATATCAGCCTTGTTTTGTATATGTATATGTATATTTTAAAACTTTTGTATATTGTATATGTATATGTATATATACAATAAAAATATACAAAAAAATATACAAACCATTTTGTATATGTATATATTGTGCCCACTATAATCAAAACTCAACGTTTTCTATGCAGAACAAGGCCTTCAATGGGATCAAACTGATAAATAACGCTCGGAACAGCACCGAATACCCTTTGGTTCTGATGGAGGTTCTCAAAGTGGAGACTCAGCCTGTCTACGGCATGAACTACGCTTTTACTGTGGTTCTGGCAGAGAGCGTTTGTCTAATGGTATGTACGCCTGGCAGGAAATTGTTCCTTGTCACTAACGCAAGGCGTACTGAATAGCCTGCCCCGTGTTGCAGAGTGACAAGAACCCGCTGTGTCACATTCGACCATACACCAGCCGACTCTGCTCTTTCGTCCTCTTAGAAAGTCCAGCGTGCCGGCATGGAAGCAATGATACTGTGACGGGCTTTGAGTGCGTCATGTAATGTCGCGAATCGTAAAAGATGCACTTCTGCGCAGAATTCTATCTAAGTATATACTTGTGTTGGGTTACACTGACAAAAGTGGCTAATTCTGAATGAGTCCACACCAAATTACTGAACGAGTCCACACCAAATCACTGAATGAGTCCACACCAAATTACTGAATGAGTCCACACCCTCTTTTCCGGCCGGATGTCAGCGGAAGTTACTGAATGAGTCCACACCAAATTACTGAATGAGTCCACCCCCCCCCCCCCCTTCCCGCCCGACTTCAGCAGAAATTGCTGAATGACTCTGCCACAGGCGATGGCCGTCTTCAGGCGATTGTCGTCTAGGCGGCAATCGCATGAAGCGTCAGACGATGGCCGTTCTTCCTTTTCTGAATTAGTTTCGGACACAGTGTATTCCTTCCAAATCAGGCTATGCTTAGGCTCGCCCTGCGCCCACTTAACCGCCGGCTCAGGCCTACGATCTCCTCCTTGTATGCTTAGCCGCCGGCTCAGGCCTACGCTCTCCTCCTAGCAGGCTTAACCGCCGGCTCAGGCCTACGATCTCCTCCTTGTATGCTTAGCCGCCGGCTCAGGCCTACGATCTCCTCCTAGCAGGCTTAACCGCCGGCTCAGGCCTACGATCTCCTCCTAGTATGCTTAACCGCCGGCTCAGGCCTACGATCTCCTCCTAGTATGCTTAACCACCGGCTCAGGCCTACGATCTCCTCCTAGTATGCTTAACCGCCGGCTCAGGCCCACGATCTCCTCCTAGTATGCTTAACCGCCGGCTCATGCCTACGATCTCCTCCTAGTATGCTTAACCGCCGGCTCAGGCCTACGATCTCCTCCTAGTATGCTTAACCGCCGGCTCAGGCCTACGATCTCCTCCTAGTATGCTTAACCGCCGGCTCAGGCCTACGATCTCCTCCTAGTATGCTTAACCGCCGGCTCAGGCCTACGATCTCCTCCTAGTATGCTTAACCGCCGGCTCAGGCCTACGATCTCCTCCTAGTATGCTTAACCGCCGGCTCAGGCCTACGATCTCCTCCTAGTATGCTTAACCGCCGGCTCAGGCCTACGATCTCCTCCTAGTATGCTTAACCGCCGGCTCAGGCCTACGATCTCCTCCTAGTATGCTTAACCGCCGGCTCAGGCCTACGATCTCCTCCTAGTATGCTTAACCGCCGGCTCAGGCCTACGATCTCCTCCTAGTATGCTTAACCGCCGGCTCAGGCCTACGATCTCCTCCTAGTATGCTTAACCGCCGGCTCAGGCCTACGATCTCCTCCTAGTATGCTTAGCCGCCTCCTCAGGCCTACGATCTCCTCCTAGTATGCTTAGCCGCCGGCTCAGGCCTGCGATCTCCTCCTTGTATGCTTAGCCGCCTGCTCAGGCTTACGATTTACGAGTTCAGTAATGGTGTGGACTCGTTCAGTAATTTGGTGTGTACTCGTTCAGTAATTTGGTGTGTACTCGTTCAGTAATTTGGTGTGGACTCGTTCAGTAATTTGGTGTGGACTCGTTCAGAACCCACCGACAAAAGTTGTTCACATAATTGAACACTGAACAAACAGTGACTAATCCAGCGATTGAGCCTTCAGCAGCGTTACCATTCCTTGACAAAATTCGTCGTGAGAGCGACGATGCACAGGATACACAGCGACGACCGTAACGCGGTGTCCAAATTTGGGAACGATATGTTGAGTCAAGCTTGAGAATGACGGCAGCAAAGTTAGGGGTCTCACTTTTTGGCGCACCCTGTATGTATTCGGATCACAGCAACGGTACACGTACATACATGAAAGGAAGGAATGTTGAAAGGCGGGGGGGGGGGGGGGTTCATAGGCCGGTTGAATGGTCGGTGAGACAAGTCGGCTTCCTTCAGAAGATGAAAGGTATCTTCCTAACTTCTGAAGAACACTGAGGCAGCTGAATTCAAAGCGATGATGGGGCGATTTGCTCAACTTATGCTACCTACCCTCGAACATCAAACGGTGCTAAATCGTCCAAAGCCGATGATTGGGGCAACGCGACCCAATGACGAATGACAAGCGAATGGCAACGAATGGCAAGCCTCTCTGTGAGTCACTAAACAGGTACATAGCCGCTTCTGACGCCTCTTTGATGCCCGTCTAGTTCATCCGCTCAGTCTTGTACCCTCAGTAAGCAAGAGCAACCGCGAAACTAGAACGAAACTTCCACGGTACAGAAGCACAGGAGGTACCGGCAGAGAATTCCAGCTTAAACCTCTCAAGACAATGGATTGGACGACCGCTCTAGCTTTCTTGGCCGTACTGGTGGCCCGGCAGATGGTAGTGCACTCTTCTTTCTTGTTCCACAAAGGATGTAGTGGCGAGCGCATACTTTTCGGGTCATATAAAGTGGCAAGACACGCGTTACAGGAGGCCGACTCCCTTCCCCAATTGGACGAATTGTCGAAGGACGATCGAATCGAAGCATACCGTAATATGATAGCCTCACTGTTAAGTTTCGACCCCAATGACTTCGATCATCTGTGGAAGGAATACAAGCGCGTGTTCGGTGAGCATGTAACTTGCGCAAACTCATGCCACGGTTAGTGTCAACTCAAAAGTCAAAACATACAGGACCTTTGTCCACCTTTCTTGTCGTTTGATTCTAGACAAGCGGTACAGCGATCCAGTGAGCGACTCTCAACACTCGCAACTCTTCGAAAAGAGACTGAAATTCATCATTGAGCACAACAGCGGCAAACCATCCTTCCGACTGGCCCCCAACAGCCGCTCGGACATGGTTGGTTGCCAATACGTACTAAACGTTGCATAGTGTTCTGTGCCAAGTCAACCTTGTGCTGCGAACAACTGACGTACGTAGCAGCAGACTAACATCACTTGTGAATTAGGTTCAGTGGCCACTCTTTCAGGAACCCGGAATGCGAAATCGGACGTGTTTTCCCAAACGCCGGAATGGTGAAGGCGCTAGTCCCAACGATAGCATCAATTGGCGGCCATACGAGCAGTTGGACGAAACCACTCTGCGTCCGCTTCCCGATTTTGTCGACTGGAGAAGGAGCAATGGTGTCCGAGGCGTCAAAGACCAGCATTTCTGCGGTAGGTCACTGCAGGTACATACATCAGATGCCGATATGTAGTCTGCACGGCCGACGGTTGTTGAACCTCAGATTTAATTTTCATCCAATGAAGTGTGCTCATTTGTGAACAGACCTTAGTCTTAAAATCATTGGAAGATTCTCATTTCTCACTTAGGTATACCACTCCATCTATCCGAAATGAAGGGTTGTCGCCCGTCTTTTCGCCGCACCACAATGGAAATGTTTTCAGCAAGTTGCTACGCTTTCGCGGCCGTTGGAGTGATCGAGGGTCAACTGGCCCTGAGATATCGTAGGCCCATTTCTCTCAGCGCCGCCTACTTGGTCGACTGTGCCGGCTACAACGTTTCAAATTACCGTACGTTTCAAACTGTCGTACCAGCTTGATTTCAAAGCAAAACGATGAGTTCAAGGCGCGACGCTTACTTTCTTTGCAGTGTCCGGAGGCTGCAATGGTGAATATCCACATAAAGCTCTGGAATTCGTCAAGGAAAGTAGGAAGATTCATACAGAAGAGACGTACCCCTACCGACCGCTCCAGACTGTGGTTTGCATGTTTTGAGTCAACTTCAAAGTAATGTTTGTCCATCTCCTATCGGAAGAGCCCATAATGGTCTCCCTTCAACTTTCCAGCGCCGAGATCTGAAAGCGCAACGAACGCACGCACGCGCGCGCGCGCGCACGCACGCACGCACGCACGCACGCACGCACGCACGCACGCACGCACGCACGCACGCACGCACGCACGCACGCACGCACGCACGCACGCACGCACGCACGCACGCACGCACGCACGCACGCACCCATGCACGCGCGAAGAAGAGTTCTAGTAGGCAGGGTGTCGCCTGGCTAAGGCCATGGGATCTGTTACTCCGTCTTTTCAGAGAGGCACATGTTTTGCCACCAAAAGAACGCTGGACCCAGGCGTTCGTAAGATAATCCGCTATGAATCTGAGGATCAGAAAGAAGGGAACGAAACAAAACTGAAAGAGTGGGTCGCCAGATCTGGACCGGTTGCAGTTGGACTCTCGGTCTCCCCGTCCTTCGAGGAGTACAAAGGCGACGGTAGGGGATTCTGTAGGTATAGACCTTATCCATGTGAATGTGTTCGCCTCTTTACTGACGACAGTGGGCCTTGTCTTGAGTTTTGCTTTTCCTACGGCTCTAAATTGCCTGGCCAATCGGTACCTACGACTTTTCGGTATATGGTAGCAAGCGCGCATCGGTCTCTATTGATCCTCACTCACATGCTGTGTGTGACAGATACCTAGATGTCTTATAGAAATACACATAAGCATTTAAGAGGTCTACGACGATTCCAACTGCGCCACAGAGAGTCTATCGCATGCAGTCTTAGTTGTTGGCTATGGAACCACCAGAGAGGGAAAGGACTACTGGTTGATCAAGAACAGGTGGGGTCGTCTGTAAACGACTGTCTGCGGTAACAAGCTGTACTGTACTGTAACAAGCCGTCAGTCTGCAGAATTCGACTTCTTATTAACGAAATTTGTTTAATGAAATAAAGGTACCTTCCAGGTCTTGTTCAGTTGGGGCACGTCGTGGGGAAAGAAAGGCTACGGAATGATCGCCCGGAACAAGGGGAACGTATGCAGAATTGCTAGCTATCTCGTTCGCGTCAAAGTGAGGAGGAGCTTATCAATGGCACAGGTCATCTTCTCTCCTTGCTGTTACCGTTTATGGCCCTTGTTGCATAATAGCAATCGATGCGCGTCGAACACGTTACAGTAATGCAAAACCGGCTTGACAATGCGTACCGCAGTTGCTCGCCATGCAAAAGCTTGTTACAGCATGGTTATGGTCAACAATAAACTATCTACATAATACGTCTAAATGAAAAGCATATAATGCGATACCTAAATGGTGTCAAGTCGCAATCGATTGAGCGAGGGAGAATACACGTGTATCTTTGTCTTGCAACTTTAGCCCAAGCGGGCATTGCCAGTGCCAGCCAAGCTTGCTTTACTTGGAACTACTCAGACATGGTCGACTGAGAAGGGATTTAAAGACGCTCTGTTCGAAATGAACGATGTGGATTCTGACATATTGGCGTTTCTGTGGGCAAACTACAAGCGTGCGTTTGGTGGGTGAGTCAGCCGACGTCAGACGCCGAAATAGAACGTTGGCAAGGGTCTTTCAATGTCGCTGTCACTATCAAGAGTCTATTTTCTTTGGTTTTTTGTAAATTTTGTAAACTCTTCTTTGTATGTGAGCACCTTTGCCACGCAAATAATGTACCCTGCTTATTTAGACAAAAACTACGACACCTATGAAAAAGATCTGGAGCACCGTATCTCGTTTGACAATAGAATAAAGATCATCATTGAGCACAACCGGCGCTACAGAAATGGAACTGTTGGATTCTCCATCGAACCTAATGATTTAGCCGATTGGGTATGCCATATTCTTGGTTTATGGCCAATTTCCTACAGTTGGCTATATTTTTATATCCCATTGGCAAACGTTTCATGCTTCAGCGTTCCATAAGAGTCCCAGAATCAGAATATCTGACTGTAACAATTTTGAAAACAAGAATAAATTTATAGCCAACGTTTCATCAGCGTTCCACAACTGGGAATCGTGGAGGAACGCTCGTCAATGGGATACAAAATATAAAGTGGCTTTCTATATTTTTGTATGTATATCTTTATGTGACACCACAAGGTTTTGAAATTAGTGAAACACGCACGAAGGAAATTGTCATTTTGTGTTTTCTGCAGTAAGACTACTCTTACTGGGTCGCCGTATATGTACCTACTACTGATGGCCAATATCGGAAATTCCATTTGCGTATGCGTATGCGTATGCGTATACGCAAACAAGTTCATTTGCGTATACGTATTGCGTAGTACGCATAGCAAAAAGTTTGCGTATGCGTATGCGTATACGCATCCAGAAACCTATGCGTATACGCAAAGTTAATATTGCGTATGCGTATACGCATCCATCAGTAGTACCTATGTACGTATGTGGGGGCAGAGGCATGAGCCAGGGAGTCTACTAGAGGGTGATTAGCCCAGCCCTTGATTAGGCCGTTGTCCCATCCAATAGTGATAGTATGGCTGTTCTTCCCTCCCTTTAGCTTTGGAGGAGTTGTCAATCCAAAATTTAGGTTGGGAGTTCTGTAGAGCAGTGTTTGAACATGCATACCTACATAAGACGAATTTGCATGGTACCTTACCCCAGTACAAAATTTTGACTCTGTTTTAATCCGTAGGGAGTTTTGGGGTGTTGTATGTGATTCTGTGTTGGTGATCACGAGTTCGGCAATGGCTTTCGCAATCCGCGGTGTCAGGAGGCTACAACAGAGAAGCCACTTTGGATGGGAGTTCAAGATTGTAGTGTACACTGCGCACCTGGACGACTTGCCTGGTATAATGTCTCTTTTGCATTATGATAACCTGTTTTAGACACCTCAGGAAAGAGAAACGTTGAAGTGTTCAATCCCAAAATCTTCGGGAAGGAGACGCAGTAGTAGCTCCTTGCAGCATTTGATGCAGTCGAGCGGCAGAAATGGCCAGAAGGAAAAGTTAGACTATCGTGCGAAAGGCTTAGTCACTGGCGCAAGACGTCAAGGCCGTTGTGGTGAGTCGATATGCTTTTGTCCTGTATTACTTGTTTCTACTAAGACTGAGATTGTAAAGATTTGTGAACTTTTTTTGCCCGTCCTCAACAGGACTGACCCCTACCAGAGCTCTTCGTGCGTACGTTCGTTCGTTGCGCGCGTGCAGTAGGTACATACTCTGCTCTCGTAAGGTGTTACCGGGTCGAGCCTGAGTGAAAAGACCCTCTAGTAGACTTATCCGCTCACTGTACAGCACTTTGGTAAGTACTCAAAGAATCGCATAGCGCTTTCCTGATGATGGGGCGAGTTCAGCTCCAAAACGTCAAATGAATAAAGAGCTTTACCACCCATTTGTGCGCTCATAGCCGTTGTTCAGCAGTTTGTGCTGTGAATACTCACTTTGGTAAGCTTCACAAATCCTATTTTGCAGGATCCTGCTACATCTTCAGTGCCATAGGCGTTATGGAAGGACAGTTGGCAAAGAATTCCGGAAAACTCGTCAAACTAAGCGAGGCGCTTGCCATTGACTGCGCAGCTTACCGGACGCGCGCATTTGGCGAGTTGTTACTCTCTGCTACCTTTGTTCAGATGTTTGAGCTTCCGTAATGAGCTTAACGTCAAAAGAAAATCGTCAATTAAGTACGCCAGGTTGGGCAAGACATTGGCATTTTCTATTATCTTATGCATGTATGTATATTGCTAACCGCCATTCGATATGGCCATCCAATCGTTAAATGAATGGATTGTGACTTAAAACAACCATAAGGTTCGCAACTGCTATACATTAGCAAAGATGTCGCTTGAAGGGTATGGCGGCTGCCAAGGGGGATTCTCTTCTGACGTCTACCAATTCTTCCGAGACAATGGTGGAGCTGTCGAGGAGTTTCTGTACCCATATCGCCCCGTCGCACATGTGGTATGTTTTCCATGGTAACGACAGGCGGCGTGGATGAGTCTTCTTAGCCTCGAATGGCTTTTATTTAGAGAGGAAGTTGCGGCAGCACGCGCGACCATCTGGTCAGGGGAACCAAAGTTGACGAAATCCATGAGTTTAACTTTTATCCCAACGTTTGGGAAGGCTTTCTGGAGGAAACTGTCAGGCTCTATGGGCCAATTGAGGCATCCATCAGTGTTTCTCCACTGCTGGAGGGCCTTAAAGCAGGAGGTGCGATATTACATTCACAGTTGCTTGTGACCATAGAAACTGATCTATTGTACAATAGTTTCAGTATCAGTTTCAGTTTATCTAGAAAATATTCTTGAGTTTCAGTTTTAGTGTTTTCAGTATCAAGCTTGCTGATCGCGGCTGTAAAGCGTACATGCAATCTTGCATGGATGCGCTGCTGATTACCATACATAAAGTGCATTCCAAGTTATTTCGTCATTGTCAACAAGCAGTACGCCTCAAATACTGCTATTGAAACCAAACGTTTCAGTAGTGCGTACTGAAAGAACTTGCTTCAGTATTGCACTAATACTGATTCTTTTGGTGGAGTTTCAGTTTCAGTGCCCGTTTAAGGCTGACCAGCTTAGTTTCAGTTTCAGTATATTTATTGACCAAACTCTTCAACAACGTTGATTTGCAACACTCACAGATTCGAATGCCATTCTTGCAATTTTAAGTAATCTTTGACGACGAAGAATGCAGCGAGTTGCCGATAAGTCATTCCATTCTCGTCGTCGGCTACGGCGAAACTGACGGACGAAACGGCACCGGCGGTCGACCCTACTGGCTGATCAAGAACAGGTGAGACTGCAACTCTAATGCTAGTCAGAATACAATACTCGACCCCTTATGAATGAAGCTTGTTAGAAGCATTGCCCTTGATGACACCAATGCAAGATTACTGTATTTGGGTGCAAGCGAAGCATCTGCCCCGTTTTGTTCAGCTGGGGAACCAGCTGGGCCAACGACGGTTTTGGTATGATTCTGAAGGGCAAGGGGATCTGCAATATTGGAGCCGCCTTCTCTTTCGCTACACTACAAGGGGCGTAGACAGAAAGGAATGGACAAGAACCATACTTGCCCGCTACTTGTTGCCCCATAAACTCTTACTTATATCATAGTCAAGTTTCGAAAGCTTGCCTCTATGGCTCTTGCTTGCTATGATAGCACGTGCAGAAGATACATTGATACGTCTCTATGGAGAATACAAGGCCCGCCTGCGTCCACGCAGAATACAACTTGAGCTACGCTTATGGGTAGTTAAGGAAGCTCTAGCTCTAGCTGAGGTATGCTCGATACTGCGCGGCGTCATTCACAGAGCGCGCGTTGCGGCTTAAAGTCACTATCTCACCTCGCGGTTGTTCGTTCGCCATCAGTTCTCGACCGTCGCGCACCCGACCTAGCTAGGCCTCACATGACCTGGTTATACAAGAACCATGTGACTTTTCAAACGCAAACCTTGACTGACTGGAGTTACTGGTTTCAATAACTTCCGCGCAAGATCTCAAGGGACTGCGGGGGCGGGGGGGGGGGTGGTGGTAGGGAGCCGCCTGTTCTGACTGAACGTGGCCACTTCTCGTAGCGCGCCATCGTCCCGAACTAACCTGCATCTTCTATGCGATGGAGATCAGGAATTCGGCATCACTTTTGCGATGTGTGCTGTCAGGAGGGTGGCGGGATGGATCACATTTAAAACGGCACTCATCACATATAATTCGGGTGTTGGCACATATAAAACGGGACTGTCACATATAAATCGGCACTACCACAAATACCCAACAGTTGCACATATAAATTGGCACAATCACATATAAATCGGCACAATCGCATATAAATCGGTACTATCGCATATAAATCGTGACTTTCACATATAATCGGGCGGTCGGCGTGTCTGTTCCCCTGCTTACAGGGAATCGACTGGCACACGAACTAGAGTGTTTGTGTCAGCAAGCGAACGCTTGTGTGTGTCTGGTGACCAGGCAAAATCCGTCTTCAAAGTGAAGGTTGCCGCAAGCGCTAGCTGGGAAGGGGCACAGCCGGCCTAAGCAGGAGGCAAAGCATATGGGGGAGTGTGCATCCCACCAAAAGTTTGCACTAAAACTCGGTCGACGTCGCGCCTGGCGGGTCTCAGCTGAGGCTTAGCGCGACCACCAACTTCAGGGCGCGCTCCGCGCGCCCTGAAGTCGGTCACCGGTCGCGTTAAGCCTAAGCTTTGACCCGCCAGACTGCGACGTCGACTGACTCTTGTGCATGGTGGGCGCAGGGCGAGCCTAAGCATAGCCTGATTTGGAAGGAATATTCTGTGTCCGAAAGAAATGTAACGAAACGCGAGATGGCCATTGCTTCACACATGTAATCTAATGCAATTTACAGTTTGACAATACCCAATAGAAGTGCAATCGGTTCATTTTAACGGCCGCTGCCCATTATGAACGCGTTTACGCCTACAACAGCATTAATATGCGCGAGTACCCAAATTTATGTGCAAGCACCAAATTATATGTGCAAGTGCCGATTCATATGTGGAAGTGCCGCTTATATGCGCAAGTTCCAGAATATATGTGGAAGTACCGATTTATATGTGACGTGTCCCGTTTTATATGTGACCCGTCATTTTCCCCCTGTCAGGAGGCCACAACAACGGAGGAGTTACTGGGCGTAGGAGTTCAAAATTGTGGAGTATACTGCGTTCCCCGGACAACTTGCATGGTCTAGTACTCCCAAAATTAAAATCCATGAAGCCGTTTTCGGTACGCCCGACATTGTGAATCTGCTAACGCGCGCTAACTTGTAACTATGCTATGATACATCACGTAGTCTAATGTTTACGTACTATAGTATGAGTACCACTAGAACACGAGAATGTTTCTCTAAGCAATCGACGATAATTGATTTACCGCGACCAATTGTTTAAATGTTTAAATTCTGAGTTGTCAGGTGGTTGGTGATTGCCGGCAGAGTTCGTCTACATTCGTTCGTCTGCATTTGCGACGAGGTATAATAGCTTATTAGCAGTTTGCGTGAATGCGAGCCGAGCGGGGCGGGGGCGAGGCGGAACAAGACAGCAGGCTAAGGCCCTAATTGGGACAAAACCTAACAGATTAACGCCCACCCGCGCATCAATCGTCGTAAATCCATGCTGCTCAAACCAGTCCAATTGGGGCTCGAGGCCGCGGTAGCGAACAAGGTTGCGATTTCCGCGCACTTCGCTTCAGTTTCACATTTCATTCACCGGCTATCACCATCAGCAATGAGGTTGTGGTTCAGGTTCGTGATCGCCTCTCACTTTGCGGTGCTGGGACGTAGATTGTAAACGCCAGCGCAGACAAGAACTGCTAGTCGTGCTTGCCTACGTGTTTTGTGGGCATTACCGTAGCGGAATTGTGTTTCAGCCTAGCCTGCCTCGTCCTGCTGAGAATAGCGGCTCTTGGAGAGATAGCGACATCTGCAACTGCAGATGACTCGTCTGCCACGTACGGCGCCTCTCTCGGAGACAGCCGCAGAAGTTCGCTAACTACAGCTACCGTCTCCGCAGATGACACGTCTGCCTATGGCGCTTCTTTCGAAGGCAGCCGCAGAAGTTCGCAAACTGCAGCTACCGTCTCTGCAGGTCACTCATCTGCCACTGTCAATACCTCTCAATGAGAGGCGCCGAAGTTTGCTAGCTGCACCTACCGTCTCTGCAGGTGACTCGTCTGCCACTGACGACACCTCTCTCAGAGACAGGCTCCGAAGTTTGTCACTCAGTGACAACAGCGACAGCACTACAGGTCAGTCAGTCAACGGGCAGGGGCACACGCAGACAAAGTAGAATGCGGTGTGTGCAGATGCACAAACCATCGCGGTCTTCAGTTGATCACTTATTAACGCGTCTCGATTTGCTCGACGAATTGGTGCAATGTGTGCGAGCCTTTGTGGGTGAGTAATCATTAGGCTTCGTTTGGCAGACTCGTTGGTGGCTGATATCTTCGGCAACATCACAGGAGGAGGAGAACTTGGCGATTCGATTGTGTTGCAGTGGGGTTGGTTTGAAAGTTTGCATTTAGCCCGCAGAGAATGCGTATAAAACTGTCTACTACGGTACGTGTCACGAGGAACGTACGACGTGGTTCAGTGAAGAAGCGAATGACGATGAAACAAACGAGCGTTCCGGCGCCCTATCCAGCGGCCGTCGCCCCCGTGGAAGATATGCTGTTACATCGGTGCATGCTCAAGCCGGAATGCGCTGAAGGGTTCACGGGAAAGACGGCGACCGTCATAAAGAGAATCTGCAGTAATAATTGCGTCGCCCGAATCTACAAGTATCACCTGGACACGCTAGGGAGGCAGCGGTATGTACGTGGGATTCGGTTCGTTGTCGTCATCGCCTATACATTGTCGGCGTTCGCCTATACATTGTCGCTGCTTTCAGCACTGTGACTACAGTGGCTTTCCGACGCTACCAACGTGTGGTGACCTGCACATTCCGAAGCATAGGAGACAGCAGCTGCCTTCACAACAGAAAGTTCGTTTCTACTCTTTCCTTACTACGTTTCCGACACATATTCTATTTTCACGCATTCGTAGATTCGAGGCGAATTGCAAGACTGAGTACACGTCTAAAGGCAAGCCGCCTCCAATAGTCAGCAGGACGTACACAATATGGCGGTTGTGGAAAGAGAGCGGCTCGTATTTGAAGTCGGTTTATACTTGGGTGAGTAGAGTACAGGATTCAGGCAAGGCAACGAAACAAGGGCATACAAAAAGTTGAATCTTGGAGTTCAGTGAGGACTCGACGCTCTTGGTATTTTGATTAACGAGCTCCCCCTTCCCAACGCTTTACGTGGCAATGTTGATTTCGTCCAAAACTTAGTTTCTAGAACAAGTGACCGTACCGTAAGATATGTGGTCAAGATCGCTGAGTATGGAATCAGTGCCCTCTTTCGAAGGCTATCCTATATACTAAGCGGCAAAACTCTGTCCGTGTGTTTGTTTGTTTGTCTGTGAACGCCATAACTCTAGAGATCGTTGACGGATCGCGATGATCTATGGCTTAAACTGACCGCCATACACTGTAGTTTTGCACCTCCTATTTTAGAACTTTGACCGATGACTAAATTCCACAATATTTCGAAAATATCGACTGCGCCAGTACATTCTGACCACAGAAGGCACCACACGCTGTGATTGACGTTTGATTTCGTGCGGTAAGCACTTTACAGTGTCACCACTCATGACAGAGTTATCATTGTGAGACTCAAAAGTGTATTCGCAGGCACTGCATGCACTGGCAGGGTCACAGCATCAAACTGCTTTAGATCTATTTCAAATGTCTTTAGATCTATCTGAAATCTCCTACGGGCTAACCCCAAATGCCTACGGGCTAAACCCAAGTATCTATTGTGTGTTTACAGGCACGGGAGCTGGTGCGAGCATAAATGTAGGCACTGGCAGGGGCACAGTGTCAAATGGCTTGAGATCAGTCTGAAATGCCCTATTGGCTAAACCCAAATGTCTACGGGCTAAACCCAAGAGTCTACTGTGTATTTACAGGCACATGAGCTGGCACGATCATAAACATAGCTACTGACAATGGCACAGGGTCTAATGACTTGAGATCGAACTGTACTGTCCTGCAGTGCACTGAATTCGATGATTGCGTTGTCTCCTTCATGCTCTGCAGATTACCCATATGCTATTGACCATGGAGGTTCTCCTACGGGCTAAAGGCTCTAGTCCTTTATACTAAGCGGCAAAACTGTGTCCGTCTGTCTGTTTGTTTGTCTGTTTGTCTGTGAACGCTCTAGCGCTCGCTACAGTTGGCGGATCGCGATGATCCAAACATCAAACTGACCATCATAACATGTAGTTTTGCACCTCCTATTTTAGAACTTTGACCGATGACTAAATTCCACATTATTTCTCAAATATCGACTGCACCAGTACATTCTGACTGCAAAAGGCACCACACTCTGTGATTGACACTTGCTTTCACACCAAAGCGTTATGCAGTGTCACCATACATGACAGAGTTGTCGTTGTGAGACTCCAAAGCGTATTTGCAGGCACTGCATGCACTGGCAGGGGCACAGCATCAAACTGCTTTGGATCTATGTCAAATGTCTTTAGATCTATCTGAAATCTCCTACGGACTAATTACAAATGTCTACAGACTAAACCCAAGAGCCTATTGCGTATTTACAGGCACGGGAGCTGGCGCAAGCTTAAATGTAGGCACTGGCAGGGACACAGTGTCAAATGACTTGAGATCTATCTGAAATGTCCTATTGGCTAAGCCCAAATGTCTACAGACTAAAGCCAAGTGTCTCCTGTGTATTTGCAGGCACGGGAGCTGTTGCGAGCCTAAATGTAGGCACTGGCAGGGGCACAGTGTCAAACAGCTTGAGATCTATCTAAAATGTCCTATGGGCAAACTCAATTGCATGCACGCTAAACACAAGTGTCTATTGTGTATTTACAGGCACGGGAGCTGGTGCGATCCTAAATGTAGGCTGGCAGGGGGACAGGATCGAATGACTTGAGATCTATCCGAAATGTCCCACGGACTAAACAGAATTGTCTATGGGCTGAACCCAATGCCATTGACCATAGAGGTTCTCCTACGGGCTAAAGGCTCTAGTCCTATATACTAAGCGGCATAGAGTCTGTTTGTTTGTCTGTTTGTTTGTTTGTCTGTTAACACGATAACTCTCGACAGCCTTGACGGATCGCGATGATCTATACATCAAAAGAACCGCTGTACTCTGTAGTTTTGCATCTCCTATTGTGGACATTGGCCGATGTCTAAATTCCATGAAAATCACGAAAATATCGACTGCACAGTACATTCTGAGCACTATGGAGTGACTTCATGCCACTTTAGTGGGCATTTCGTGCTATTGTGTCACCCTTCACTGCTGAGTTGTCGCTGTGAGACTCTGAGGTGTATTTAGAGGCAAGGGAGCAGGTGCGATGGTAAATGCAGGCACTGGCAAGGGCACATTGTCAAACGACCTTAGAACAATCTGAAAACACCTATGGGTTAAATGCAAGCATCTATGTGTTAAACTTAGTGTATTCTGGGGCATGGGAGCTGGTGCATCCCTTAAACCCAGACACTGGCAAGGTCAAGTGACTTGAGCTCTATCCGAAAAGTCCAATGGACTGTTGTGTGTCGATACACGTTGTGAGCAGTGGCTGCCTGTGCACAACTCAATAGGCTTTAGACTACAGAGATTCTCCTATGGGCTAAAGGTTCTAGTCTACATTACTATGCTAGCTAGGCCTTTTGTCTGTCCGTCTGTCCGTCCGAGTACGCTTGCCTCCCTAGCACTTCGCCACGCGACGCTTCAGCATGCGCCTGCCTCGCTAGCACTTCGCCACGCGACGCTTCAGCACGCGCGCGCTAGGAAGTCAGCAGGACGCCAGCGGCGTCCCGCAGAGAAGCTAGCTCGCTTCCATCGATCGACCGCAGAAAATCAATCGCTGCACGGCCAGCGTCGCCTGTTGCTGCCTGCCTTCAACGCAGGCTTTGCCTGAACAGTACGGCAATGCACGGTAGCAGAGCCTTGCAAAAGCGAACAGTGCGGCAGTGCGCGGTACAGCAGAGAACCTTGCAATGTGCAATTGCAACAGCGTCGAACAGTACGACAATGCTCGCGCAGGCAATTCTAGCCGCTTCAGCGACTATTTCGCTTGCAACAGGACAGATCTTGCAACAGGACAGACTTTCTGCAACAGGACGCTGCAACAGTACAGACGTTACAACAGGATCGTCGCGCGAGGCGACCAGCGCCGTTGGCTCGCAACAGGACAGACCTTTGCAACAGGACAGATTTTGCAACAGGACAGATTTTGCAACAGGACACATCTTGCAACAGGACAGATCTTGCAACCGGAAAATCTGCCAGCTTTCTATCATTTGTTTTGCGCGGCGCTTTGTACGGCGCGTTCGCGAGGCAGTCAGCGCTGTTGGCTTGCAACAGGACAGACTTTCTGCAACAGGACAACTGTTGCAACACAACATATCTTGCAACAGGACAGACCCTGCAGCAGGACAGATCTTGCAACAGGACGGATCCTGCAACAGGACAGATCTTGCAACAGGGCAGATCTTACAACAGGACAGATTTTGCAATGGGACAAATTTTGCAACAGGACAAATCTTGCAACAGGATGGTCGCGCGAGGCGACCAGCGCCATTGGCTCGCAACAGGACAGACCTTCTGCAGCAGGACAGATTTTGCAACAGTACACATCTTGCAACAGGACAGATCGTGCAACAGGACAGACCTTGCAACAGGACAGATTTTGCAACAGGACAAATCTTGCAACAGGACAAATCTTGCAACAGGACAGATTTCGCAACAGGACAAATCTTGCAACAGGACAGACCTTGCAACAGGACAGATTTTGCAACAGGACAGACCTTGCAAGAGGACAGATTTTGCAACAGGGCAAATCTTGCAACAGGACACATCTTGCAACAGGACAAATCTTGCAACAGGACAGACCCTGCAACAGGACAGATCTTGCAACAGGACAGACCCTGCAACAGGACAGATCTTGCAACAGGACAGATCTTACAACAGGACAAATCTTGCAACAGGACAGATCTTGCAACAGGACAGACGTTGCAACAGGATGGTCGCGCGAGGCGACCAGCGCCATTGGCTCGCAACAGGACAGACCTTCTGCAACAGGACAGATTTTACAACAGGACACATCTTGCAACAGGACAACAGGACAAATCTTGCAACAGGACAAATCTTACAACAGGGCAAATCTTGCAACAGGACAGACCCTGCAACAGGACAGATCTTTCAACAGGACAGATCTTTCAACAGGACAGACCTTGCAACAGGAGAGACCTTGCAACAGGACAGACCTTGCAACAGGACATACCCTGCAATAGGACAGACCCTTCAACAGGACAAATCTTGCAACAGGTCAGACCTTGACAATGAACAGGACGGACGTTGCGGCGCGCGTGCGAGGCGACCAGCGCCGTTGGCTCACAACAGGACAGACCTTGCAACGGACAGACCTTGAACAGGACAGATCATGCAACAGGACATTACGGCCATTGACGACTACATTTCATGCTATTCAGATCTCAGAAATTCTTCTGCAACGGGAAGGAACGGCTAGTGTGTTTCTATGCAATACCTCTTGCGAAGGCAGAGTTTGTGAAGCGACGCAATGCAAGCGGCGAGTTCTCGCACTCTCTGCAAAAGATCATAACCCGTTTCAATGTCAGTCAGAGCATAACTCAACTTGTTGATATCGGAGTTGTTGCCTTGTCAGGGGAAGAGCGGTTCTCATCCCTGCGACGGGTGTGACGACTGGGAATCGACGAAAAGCACCAGCAGCCAGGCTTCACGACACCAAGCTGATAGAACTGCTGCTCCTTCTGGCTCCTCAATCGTCAACGAAGGTGGGTTGCATGTCTGTCCCAGAACCTTGCTCCCTTAGGATACACGTAATCTTTGGACGCCAGTCACTCCCTCTCCGTTGGATTTCTGCACACAATACGCATTTCGGCACGATTTCCTATTTCGGTACCCCTGTGATACATATGTTACCGTGACTACCCGGATCCAGTGAAAACCCGGATATCCGGGTTTTCACTGGTCGACTTAGTGAAAACCCGGATATCCGGGTTTTCACTGACGGGTTAGTGAAAACCCGGATAATGTCAAATTATCCGGGTTTTCACTGAAAGTTTAGTGAAAACCCGGATATGCGAGATTTCGTGGGAGGTTCGTGAAAATCATGATACTTGTGTTTTCATCAATCTTTTCGAAGAAACAGCCTAGAAATCGACCCTTATATAGTTTTCAACACTGCTAACGAAACACGTGCTTTGGAATGGCAAATCGCGCTGTTTGTTACGCGAAACAAGCGTCGTGGATTGCGAAACGTGTGATCTTGGCAACACCTTGCATCTTTGCCGAATCGGCCCTTTCCCAATGCGCATGATTTTCGCATGATTTGCGGCCAATTGGCACGTGTGGTTCAACGGAGGGCGAAGTGCACGGGGAATGTGCATCCCACTTACAGCTTGCACGTAACTGAAAGCTGTCGCAAGCGTTAGTAGGGAGGGGGCACAGCCGGCCTAAGCAGGAGGCGAAGTGTATGGAGGAGTGTTCACTCCACTTACAGTTTGCACTAAAACTCGGTCGACGTCGCGCCTGGCGGGTCTCAACTGAGGCTTAGCGCGACCACCAACTTCAGGGCGCGCTCCGCGCGCCCTGAAGTCGGTCACCGGTCGCGTTAAGCCTAAGTTTCGACCCGCCAGACTGCGACGCCGACTGACTCTTGTGGACTGTGGGCGCAGGGCGAGCCTAAGCATAGCCTGATTTGGAAGGAACCAAACGGCCTACAGGCAATAGAAATGTAGTTATAACAGTGTATTGCGCGATTTTGAGCATATCGGAGAATTATCCGGGTTTTCCCTAACCGATCAGTGAAAACCCGGATATCCGGGTTTTCACTAACTCAACAGTGAAAACCCGGATATCCGTGTTTTCACTAACCAACTCAGTGAAAACCCGGATATCCGTGTTTCACTGAAGACGGGTTCTCCCGGTCACACATAGACTAAGCCGTTTTCTTTTCCAGACATACAAATCGATGGAACCGACAACTATACCACAACGTCAGATACGTGAGTTGACAATGTAACAGCATGTACTGTTCATATCATTCTGCCTTGCCTCCCCTTCTCAACGCAAGCCTGGGAAAAGGGAAGGGAGAGATGCCCCCTCGCAAGAATACTGTCACTGCGAGCGGCTCCTCGCCAACAAAAGATTCCCCTGTTAGTGCGCAAGAGCTCGTAGAAAAGTGCCTTGAGAAGATGCAGGAGAAGCTGAACGAAACTGTGAAGTCGATTACGGCCCAGTTCACAGAGGAGCTGCAGAAGTTTCGGCAGGCCCTGGAGGAATCAACTGAGCTGAACAAGCGTCTCCTGACTCGCCTTGAGACCCTGGAAGCTCAGCGAGCTTCACTGGACGACCGACAGCCGCTGTCGAACAGCCATCCGAGTGAGACCGCAATCCTGCAGGCTCTCCAACGCCACGAAACCTTGAGAAAGGAGAATGAGGAAAGGGAGGAGAAGCGTCGCAACTTCGTAGCGGTGGGAATTCCTGAACCAGACCCGGCATCTGCTTTCGAGGAGGATGATCTGCTGATTAGAAGCCTCGTCAAGGAGGCCTACGGCACGGACGTCGCCGTGACACGCGTCTTCCGAATGGGCAGGCAGCCCCAGCCACCCCGAGCAGACCATCCGCCCCAGACGCAGCCCCGGCCGCGCCCCATCAAGGTCATGCTCTCGGCTAGCGAGCCCAAGAGAGCCGTCCTGACGCAGCAGAAGGACTTGAAGGCGAAGTTCAAGCTTCCTCGCACGGCCTTCTTCCGTCACGATCTCACCGAGCTGCAGCGTCGCCAGGACGCCGAACTGCGACGACAGAAGTGGGCCTTGCAACAGATGCCGGAGAACAGTCACAAACGTCTGGTAATCCGTGGTGGCGAAATCATGGACATGAACGAGAGGGTCCCCCTGCGCACCGCGACCAACGCCGCCTTTGGCCAGCCTCAGGAAATCGCTGCCGGCACTGCCACTCAACAGGAAGTCTCTAACAACCAGAGCCAGTACGGTAGGCCCCCTCAGTTAAACTAGAAAGCCCCAGCAAGAATCTAGATATTGCCTTTCTAAATGCGCAATCGTTAAAAGCGAGCCTTCACGAATTCGCAGGTTTCCTGTCTACTATTTACACCGACAGTGTAGTTTGCGTAGTTGAAACGTGGCTGACGCCGGAAACTCCTAACGCTGTCTTTGGCGACTCCCACCAAATCTTCCGTGTCGATCGCGCCGATAAGAAGGGCGGAGGTAGCATTGTATTTGTGCCGCGCAAATTTAATTCTTCATTAGCTATTCCTGCTGTCTCTACCGTAGAGCACGAGTGTATTTCTGTGGATGTCAGCGTTGCTCATAGTTCGCAAGTACGTATCGTGTGTGTCTACCGTACCCCATCTTCTATAGGCAGCACCGCGCTAAAGTCCCACTTGTCCTCACTGTTGTCAACGCCAGGGGGTGTCATTGTGGTTGGCGATTTTAATCTGCCTAACATTGACTGGGTCGGCCTTTCTCCAAACAAATACTCAACGGCAACTGAAAGGGAACTGTTAGACTTCTTCCTGTCCACCGGCCTTGAACAGCATGTGACTACCCCCACTAGAGGAAACAACATCTTGGATCTGCTATTCTCCAATGAAGACAACTTAGTCTGCGCTGTCTCTGTTGCACCCCCTGTGGTTCGCAGCGACCACTCAATGTTACTCTGTCAAACAGGCATCCCACTCGATCAACCAGCGGGAGATGACGCACGGGCCTATCGAGATTATCGCAGAGCGGA
The DNA here is from genome assembly GCA_030248115.1 of Linhomoeus sp. GSCO2_2. Lineage (NCBI taxonomy): Eukaryota > Metazoa > Nematoda > Chromadorea > Monhysterida > Linhomoeidae > Linhomoeus > Linhomoeus sp. GSCO2_2. The sequence goes on along the minus strand of JASAMZ010008442.1, from coordinate 50,854 downwards.
CTACGAAGCACTTGAGACTTTCCTCTACACTAGAGACCTTCCATCTCAACTGGGCTGGTGTGCGACAGTTGAAGAGATGTGGGAACTCTTTCTCAATAACATTCGTGTGGCCACTCAACGATACGTCCCATTGAGAAGACAGAGTGGGGGTAGAGACCAATACTCGCCCCGGACAGCTCAGCTGATCCGAGATCAAAGGCGCCTCCACGCCAAATGTGCTAGATCAAAGACAGATGACGACATCGCTGCGTGGCGCGAGGCGAACAAACGAGCTAGGCGGGCTATTAGAAAAGAACAAATCGATAGGGAAAGCCAGCTAATTGAGGGAATGAACGACTCACGCTTCTGGCGTTACGTATCGAACAGACTTACGTGCAAACCCACAATCCCTGCCCTGCACTCCAGAGATGGCCACCTGTGCACAGACGATGGTGGCAAAGCAGAGGCACTCAACTCGCAGTTCTGTTCTGTTTTCACGGAAGATAATGGACAACCAGTAGCAGTCGATGAGCCCAGGCTGATACGACCCCTTGAAACACTGAGATTCAGCGACCTAGACGTCTACAAAGCCCTCTGCGCACTACCCAATAAGTTCTCGTGTGGGCCTGATAATCTGCCACAGTACGCACTCAAGAGGCTAAGTGCTGCTCTCGCCACTCCCCTAGCCATGATCTTCAATCAGTCTCTCTTGACAGGGCAAATCCCCCAAGACTGGAAGTCAGCTAACATAACACCTATCTTTAAGAAAGGCGATGCTTCCCAGCCCTCGAACTACAGACCAATAAGTATCACGAGTACGGTGTCTAGGCTCTTTGAGAAACTATTCAAGAGTGCTCTTCTTGACCACTTGACGGCATCCTCCATACTTACAAAAGAGCAGCATGGTTTTGTCTCCCAGCGCAGCACCGTTACACAGCTGTTAGAGTGTTGCAACGACTGGACGCAGTTGCTTGACAACTCCACACCTACTGACGTGGCCTACTTGGACATAGCGAAAGCTTTTGATACTGTCAGCCACTGCAAGCTGCTAGCGAAGCTTGAGCGCTGTGGAATTCGCGGACGCCCCCTCCAGTGGTTGAGAAGCTGGCTGGTGGGTCGCCGACAGAGAGTGAGAATTAATGACTCCTACTCGGAGTACAGTCCTGTGACAAGTGGGGTGCCCCAGGGAAGCGTGTTAGGGCCCTTACTTTTTCTTGTCTACATCAACGATCTCCCTTCAGTAGTCAACAACTCGTCTGTGAAGCTTTTTTCGCCCGGCCTCAGCCGGGCGAACCCCTACGAGAGCTTAGCGTCCGTTCGTGCGTCCGTTCGTGCGTCCGTTCGTGCGTCCGTTACGCTCTCAGATCTCGGTGTTGGAACGTCGTAGGAAGGAGATCTTGGGCTTTATGGATAGGTCTCGACTCACTGGTAATGTCGCTAAGAGACTTCGAAATTCAAAAGTTTGAATTGCGCGCGCTACAGTAACCCGAAGGTCAAAACTGAAAACGGCTATTACTCGCTCGTCTTACGTCGTAGAGCGGCGTGCGATAGCTCAACTGAAAGGTCTCGACGTGCGCTTTCGCTTGGCATTACAAATTTTCTTAATTACGCAAACACGCAACACGAAAAGCGACATTCTCGCGTTTTTAGCGCGGAAATCGCTCTAACTCGCTCAGCGTGCGTTGTAGGGAGACGATCTTGGGTTGGTTGGATAGCTCTCGACTCACTGATCATTTGTTCTTCTATTGGTCGAAACTCAAAAGTTTGAATTTCGGGAGCTACAGTAACCCAAAGGTTTAAAACGCGAAATTTGTCTAACTCGCTCGTCTTCCGTCATAGAGAGACGATCTTGAGTTCGTTGAATAGGTTTCGGCACACTGATAATTCCGTTAAGAGAACTCGAAATTCAAAAGTTTGAATTGCGCGCGCTACAGTAACCCGAGGGTTCAAACCGCAAACCGGCTCTAACACGCTCGTCTTACGTCGTAGAGCGGCGTGCGATAGGTCAACTAAAAGGTCTCGACGTGCTCTTTCACTTGGCGTAAAAAATTGTTAATTACGCAAACACGCACCACGAAAAGCGACATTCTTGCGTTTTAGCATAGAAATCGCTCTAACTCGCTCAGCGTGCGTCGTAGAGAGACGACCTTGAGTTGCTGGATAGCTCTTGACTCACTGATCATTTGTTCTTCTATTGGTCGAAACTTAAAAGTTTGAATATCGCGAGCTACAGTAACCCAAAGGTTCAAACAGCAAATGGGCCCTAACTCGCTCGTCTTATGTTGTAGAGCGGCATTCGTTCGACCGTTTGAAAGCTTACGTGGAGGCAGTTGTTGAACGGTCATTCCTAAAGGAATACTTTTGTTTTTTTAAACCCTTGTCTTACGAACAACTTTGTCTGCTAAAAAAATTAATCCCGGGCGATCCCAATGTTGCCTTGCAACAACCGCTCAGAAATGCGTGTGCCTTGCTCAAAAAATTAATCCCGGGCGATCCCAATGTTGCCCTGCAAGAACCTCTCAGAAAGGAGCGTGTCAGAAGTAGCGCATGAATAGTGGGCTCCGGGCGGGCGCGCGTCATATCGGAAAGGCTTCGAAATACTTTACAAAAGTATCCACTCTTTTACTCTTCCACTTTAAAAGACTCACAAACCACTCTGTATTAATAAAACAACTCAACTTTTTTAAAACAGCTTGTTGCTGACGACTGCAAGCTCTACTTTAAGGCCGACACGTTGGAGAACAGGCGGCTTCTTCAAAGAGATTTGAACGCTGTTTCCCTATGGGCACAGGAGCACCAGCTGTCACTGGCCTTGTCCAAATGTTCGGTCCTTCACCTAGGTCCCATTAAGAATGAGAAAGCAAGCTATACTGTAGAGAACAACACCCTTGAAGACGTCACTTCAATTCGTGACCTCGGCGTGCTTATTTCGGCCGATATGCGCTTCACTGGACACTGCAAAGCATTGACGCATGTTGCCAACCGGAAGGTGAACATGCTTTTCAATGTCTTCCATAGCCGTAGCCCGAGCTTTTTAACGGGACTCTACAAGGCGTTCGTCAGGCCTCTCCTGGAATACGCTTCTCCTGTGTGGAATAACCCACTTAAAACCAATGTTGCGGCGATAGAGTCTGTCCAAAGGCACTTCACGCGACGCCTGTCTGGCATTGGCAGTCTCACCTACGAACAAAGGCTTGTTGTCACTGGGTTGGAAACTTTGGAGACGCGCAGACTGAAGACAGATCTCACACTGTTCTTCAAAATGTTTAGAGGCGAAGTTGACCTTGACCGCCAAAAATTCTTTCAGCTAGCATACGGTAGGACAAATCAGTCTAGAGGCCATTCTGCTAAGATAGTTCTCCCAAGGACAAGAACACTCTGTCGAAAAAATTCATTTGCTGTCCGAACTGTAAACGCTTGGAACTCCTTATCCCAAGACACGGTGTCAGCCCCCTCAACAAACGCCTTCAGGAACAGACTAAATAAGGAAAACCTCTCTAGCCACCTACAGATTAGGGTGTAAAATCGCCAACCCCATGGCGTCCCCTGGTCTGCCCATGTAACATGTAACGATCATACAGTGTGCTTGGTATGTAATTAGCGTTGCGCGTTATTTGTTCTGATATTGTGTGTTGCTGGGAAAAATACAAATACAAATACAAATATGTAGATTGCTGCTCTTCACGGTCTGTGTAGCTGGGATTGACTGATAACAAGCTGTCTTTAGAGACATTTTGTGAGAGTCGCCTTTGCGTGGACACGTTTTCGAGCTTCGATTCTGCTCGTTTTGAAGTTTGTTAGTCTTTCTCGAGCCAACTCATAAGCAAGTTGCCGCAACCTTCCAAGTGCCACGGCTCTATTTTGTGCCTCCTTAACGTGTGCTTCATAGGGTCAAATTTCTAATTTTGCCCGGCATGCTCGCAAATGGCCCAAGGCGCATAATCTTCTTTTCTGAGGTGGTGCAAAACATATAGCGCCACACCCGGTTGACAATCGCTTGAAATCCCAGGGGTGGCTTGCGGTCAATATTCGCGCGCGAATATCAACCAAACAAACTGTTTTAAAAAGCGGAGTTGTTTTATTAATACAGAGTGGTTTGTGAGTGTTCTAAAGTGGAAGAGTAAAAGAGTGGATATACTTTCGTAAAGTATTTCGAAGCCTTTCCGATATGACGCGCGCCCGCCCGGAGTCCACTATTTTTGCGCTACTTCTTTCTGATCATTGGGCGTTGCAGGCCAACATTGGGATCGCCCGGGATTAGTTTTTGAGCAAGACACACGAATTTATGAGTATCCACTTTTTTACTCTTCCCCTTTAAACCACTCACCACAAACCACTCTGTATTAATAAAACAACTCAACTTTTTTTAAACAGCTTGTTCGCACTGTGGCGCAATCCAATGGCTGAAGTTAAATTTTTGCCCAGCGTTGGCCTAAGTGGTCCAAGGTACAAAATCTTCTTTTTTCGCCGCGCCTCAGCGCGGCGAGGTGTATATATACGGTTGACAATGTCTGTCTGTCTGTCTGTGTGTCCGTCTGTCCGTTCGTGCCACCGAAGTAAAATATGTGACATATGTGGTCAAGTAGAGTCGAGGTCGCTGAGTACGGATCCGATGTCCGTTTCTGTTGCTAATTTCGTATTTTCGAGATATTCACAATTAAAATCCAAAAATGTCAAAAATCGACTTTTTCACCTGATGAGCTAGACGCGAAATTTCTTCAGAAATGGAAAGGGCACGGACCGCTGATAATTTGGAACACAAAAGAAAATTTTTGTCAATGTGGAATTTAATAGAAATACGCAATTGTTTGCGAAATTTCATAAATTGACAAAAATAGAGCGTCGTTTATTGACGAATGTGAATGCAGAATCTGAAAGGTCATATGCCAATAAGAATTTGTGTCATAGTTTTTCAGTTTTGAAAAATTGCAATTTGGATATATTTAGAATTAAAATATGAAAATGTCGAAAATCGACTTTTTCGCCTGATGAGCTAGCGGCGAAATTTTTTCAGAAATGGAAAGAGCATAGGCCGTGGACAATTCGTAACACAAAAGAAATTTTTTCAAATGGGGAATTTCACAGAAATACGCAATTGTTTGTCGAAATTTTATAAATTGACAAAAATAGAACGTCATTCATTGACGAATGTGAAGGCAGAAACTGAAAGGTCATAAGCCGATAAGAATTTGTGACATAGTTTTTCAGTTTTGAAATATTGCAATTTAGAGATATTTACAATTAAAATATAGAAATGTCGAAAATGGAAAGAGCATAGACCGCGGATGTAACACAAACAAAATTGTTTGCAATTGTGGAATTTTATAGAAATGCGCCACAATTTGCCAAAAATTCTACAAATTGACAAAAGCGTCATAACGCAGAAGTACGTACACCAAACGAAATTCCTGGTAGAGAACGACTGCACCAAATAGTTGGCAAGTTTTTTTGTTCTATGCGGTGTATTTCCACGGGTATAAAACTTCAGATGAACGGCGTCGTATCATGCCGATACCATATAGCGAACGCGGCGATATCACTGAGCTTTAGATCAGTTGTACAGACAACCGTATCGTGGTAATGGCTGCACTTGAATTGTGGTACGCGTTTTCAAGATATCTTCTCTAGATACGGCTAATTATGCGAATGAAATTCACTATACTGTTCACCAAGATTTGACAGACACAAAGTATAGGTTGAACTTTTTACACACACAGCTTGTTTCGCCGCGCCTCAGCGCGGCGAGGTGTATATGTCACAGGCCATGGCCGTCTTCAGGCCGTGGCCGTCTAGACGGCTTTGGCCTGATCGATCAGGCCATGGCCGTCTTTTCGAGCAGAAGACGGCCATGGCCTGATGCGTCAGGCCGCAGCCGTCTAGACGGCCACGGCCTGATCGACCAGGCCAAAGCCGTCTTTTCTTTTCTCTGTTACTGTAAAACACCAAACCTTCGCGGGCATAAAACTTTCGCGAATTTCGCGGTCGCCTTCCATCCGCGAAAGTTTTATGCCGCGAAAAAGTACGCGCCAACGCTATTACATGCTGACCCTTCAGCCGGCCGCGAAAGTTTTCTGCGCGAAAAAGGTCAGCAGCGGGTAATCCGCGAAAATTTTATGCCGCGAAAGTTTGCTGTTCTACAGTAGTTTCCGACATAGTATATTCCTTCCAGTTCAGGCTATGCTTAGGCTCGCCCTGCGCCCACAGTGCACAAGAGTCAGTCGGCGTCGCAGTCTGGCGGGTCGAAACTTAGGCTTAACGCGACCGGTGACCGACTTCAGGGTGCGCGAAGCGCGCCCTGAAGTTGGTGGTCGCGCTAAGCCTCAGTTGAGACCCGCCAGGCGCGACGCCGACCGAGTTTTAGTGCAAACTGTGAGTGGAGTGAACACTCCTCCATCTACTTCACCTCCTGCTCAGGCCGGCTGTGCCCCTCCCCTGCTATAGCGCTTGCGACTGCCGACACTTTGAAGACGGCTACAGCCTGGTCCATCAGGCCATGGCCGTCTTTTCGAGCAGAAGACGGCCATGGCCTGACGCATCAGGCCAACGCCGTCTAGACGGCCATGGCCTGCAACATATATATGTCACACCCAAAATGCGCAACCACCCAGAAGGCGCCATATGGCGCCTTCTGGGTGGTGGCCACCCAAAGTGCGCAATATGGCGCCTTCTGGGTGGTCGCTACCCAGACTACGCAATAGTCGCCGGCCTCTTGTTTCTTTGCATTAGACAGAGACAAGACAGAGTATATTCCTTTCAGTTCAGGCTATGCTTAGGCTCGCCCTGCGCCCACCGTTCACAAGAGTCAGTCGGCGTCGCAGTCTGGCGGGTCGAAACTTACATAGGCTTAACGCGACCGGTGACCGATTTCAGGGCGCGCGAAGCGCGCCCTGAAGTTGGTGGTCGCGCTAAGCCTCAGCTGAGACCCGCCAGGCGCGGCGCCGGCCGAGTTTTAGTGCAAACTGTAAGTGGGGTGAACACTCCTCCATTTACTTCACCTCCTGCTCAGGCCGGCTGTGCCCCTTCCCTGCTATAGCGCTTCTGGCAGCTTTCACTCATGCGAATTGCGCATTCTGGGTGATCGCCACCCAAAACACGCCATATGGTGGATTCTGGGTAACGACCACCCAGAATGCGCCATATTGCGCGTTCTGGGTGGATTGCGGAAAGTGGGTGTAACATATATACGGATGACAATGTCTGTGTGTCTGTGTGTCTGTGTGTCCGTCGCACAAAAGTAAGATATGTGGCATATGTGGTCAAGTAGAGTCAAGGTCGCTGAGTACGGATCCGATGTCCGTTTCTGTTGCTAATTTCGCATTTTCGAGTTATTTACAATTAAAATATGAAAATGTGAAAATCGACTTTTTTGCCTGATGCGCTAGCGGCAAAATTTCTTCAGGAATGGAAAGAGCATAGACCGCGGATAATTTGTAACACAAAAGAATATTTTTGCAAATGTGGAATTTAGTAGAAATACGCGATTATTTGTCAAAATTTCGTAAATTGACAAAAATAGAACGTCATTTATTGACGAATGTGAATGCAGAAATGGTAAGGCCGTATGTCAATAAGAATCTGTGACATAGTTTTGCAGTTTTAATAAATTGCCATTTCGAGATATTTTCGATTAAAATACGAACATGTCGAAATTCGATTTTTCGTCTAATGAGCTAGAGGTGAAATTTCTTCAGAAATGGCAAGGACATAGCGCACGGATAATTTGTAACACAAAATAAAATTTTTGCAAATGTGGAATTTAGTAGAAATACGCGATTGTTTGTCAAAATTTCGTAAATCGACAAAAATAGAACGTCGTTTTTTGACGAATTTGAACGCAGACATGGTAAGACCGTATGTCAATAAGAATTTGTGGCATAGTTTTACTGTTTTATTAAATTCCAATTTCGAGATATTTAGAAAAAAAATGTCAAAATCGACATTTTCGTCTGATGGCCAGAGCAGCTGTTTATTGATGAATGTGCACTCGGAAACAGAAATGCGTACGCCGAACACAGGAATTCGCTCGCACCAAACTTTTGGCAAGTTTTTTTGTTGGATGTGACGTTTTAACACAGACAGGAAACATCAGATAAACGGCGTCGTATCATGCCGATAACATATAGCGAACGCGGCGATATCACTGAGCTTTAGATCAGCTGTACAGACAACCGTATCGTGGGGATAGCTGCACTTGGCATTAAGGTACACGTTCTCAAGGAACTTTCTCCAGATACGGCTAACGATGTGTACAAAGTTCACTATACTGTTCACCAAGATTTGACAGGCACAAAGTATAGTTTGAACTTTTTACACACACGGCTTGTTCGAGGCCATGCACAAAAGATACCGCTACGAGCGGTTGACGATTACGTGTAAATCCCACGGGTGGGTTTTTTCGCCCGGCCTCAGCCGGGCGAACCCCTACGAGAGCTTATCGTGCGTGCGTCCGTTCGTTCGTTCGTTCGTTACGCTCTCAGATCTCGGCGTCGGTGAGTTGTAGGAAGGAGATCTTGGGCTCTACGGAAAGGTCTTGACTCACTGATCATTCAGCTAAGAGACTTCGAAATTCAAAAGTTTGAATTTCGCGCGCTACAGTAACCCGAAGGTTAAAACGGAAAACGGCTCTAACTCGCTCGTCTTACGTCGTAGAGCGGCGTGCGATAGGTCAACTGAAAGGTCTCGACGTGCGCTTTCGCTTGGCATAAAAAAGTTTCTTAATTACGCAAACACGCAACACGAAAAGCGACATTCTCGCGTTTTTAACGCAGAAATCGCTCTAACTCGCTCAGCGTGCGTCGTAGGGAGATGATCTTGGTTTGGTTTGATAGCTCTCGACTCACTGATCATTTGTTCTTCTATTGGTCGAAACCCAAAAGTTTGAATTTCGGGAGCTACAGTAACCCAAAGGTTTAAAACGCGAAACTTATCTAACTCGCTCGTCTTTCGTCATAGAGAGACGATCTTGAGTTCGCTGAATAGGTTTCGGCACACTGATAATTCCGTTAGGAGAAGTCGAAATTCAAAAGTTTGAATTGTGCGCGCTACCGTAACCTGAAGGTCCAAAACGCAAAACGGCTCTAACACGCTCGTCTTACGTCGTAGAGCGGCGTGCGATAGGTCAACTAAAAGGTCTTGACGTGCTCTTTCAATTGACGTAAAAAATTGTTAATTGCGCAAACACGCACCACGAAAAGCGACATTCTCGCGTTTTTAGCATAGAAATCGCTCTAACTCGCTCAGCGTGCGTCGTAGAGAGACGATCTTGAGTTGCTGGATAACTCTTGACTCACTGATCACTTCTTCCTCTATTGGTCGAAGCTCAAAAGTTTGAATATCGCGAGCTACAGTAACCCAAAAGTTCAAAACGCAAAACTTCTCTAACTCGCTCGTCTTCCGTCGTAGAGAGACGATCTTGAGTTTTTTTAATAGGTTTCGTCACACTAATCATTCCGTTAAGAGAAGTCGAGATTCGAAAGTTTGAATTTGGCGAGCTACAGTAACTCAAAGGTTCAAACAGCAAATCGGCCCTAACTCGCTCGTCTTACGTTGTAGAGCGGCATTCGTTCGACCGTTTGAAAGCTTACATTGAGGCAGTTGTTGAACGATCATTCCTAAAGAAATACTTTTGTTTTTTTTAAATCCTTGTCTTACGAACAACTTTGTCTGCTAAAAAAATTAATCCCGGGCGATCCCAATGTTGCCCTGCAACAACCGCTCAGAAATGCGTGTGTCTTGCTCAAAAAAATAATCCCGGGCGATCCCAATGTTGCCCTGCAAGAACCCCTCAGAAAGGAGCGTGTCAAAAGTAGCGCATGAATAGTGGACTCCGGGGGCGCGCGTCATATCGGAAAGGCTTCGAAATACTTTACAAAAGTATCCACTCTTTTACTCTTCCACTTTAAAATACTCACAAACCACTCTGTATTGATAAAACAACTGAACTTTTTTAAAACAGCTTGTTGCCAAAATTGGTGCGCCATGTTTCTTTAAAAGTTTTTGGACGTAATAAAATTGCCGTTTTGAAGCTGGATCGAATGGTGAAAACGGCATACCCGAGCAACGCACAGCTCGCGAGAAAACATCCTTCAAAGAATGCCCTAGTGCCCTAGAGTACCAGTACGCTGAAGCGAAACCTATATTTGAACCGCATTTTTTCGCGGCGAGGTGTATATGTTGCAGGCCATGGCCGTCTTCAGGCCATCGCCGTCTAGACGGCTCTGGCCTGGTCGATCAGGCCGCGGCCGTCTAGACGGCGTTGGCCTGATGCGTCAGGCCATGGCCGTCTTCTGCTCGAAAAGACGGCCATGGCCTGATGGACCAGGCCGTAGCCGTCTTTAAGAGCGTCAGCTGTTACAAGCGCTTACAGGGAAGGGGCACAACAGGCCTAAGCAGGAGGTGAAGTAGATGGAGGAGTGTTTATTCCACTTGCAGTTTGCACTAAAACTCGGCCGGCGTCGCGCCTGGCGGGTCTCAACTGAGGCTTAGCGCGACCACCAACTTCAGGGCGCGCTCCGCGCGCCTTGAAGTCGGTCACCGGTCGCGTTAAGCCTAAGTTTCGACCCGCCAGACTGCGACGCCGACTGACTCTTGTGCATTGTGGGCGCAGGGCGAGCCTAAGCATAGCCTGAATTGGAAGGAATATACTATGTCGGAAACTAGCAGAGCAAGGAAAAGACGGCCATGGCCTGGTGCATCAGGCCGTGGCCGTCTAGACGGCTGTGGCCTGACGCATCAGGCCACGGCCGTCTTCTGCTCGAAAAGACGGCCACGGCCTGATCGACCAGGCCAAAGCCGTCTAGACGGCCACTGCCTGAAGACGGCCATGGCCTGTGACATATATATACGGTTGACAATGTGTGTGTGTGTGTGTGTGTGTGTGTGTGTGTGTGTGTGTGTGTGTGTGTGTGTGTGTGTGTGTGTGTGTGTGTGTGTGTGTGTGTGTGTGTGTGTGTGTGTGTGTGTGTGTGTGTGTGTGTGTGTGTGTGTGTGTGTGTGTGTGTGTGTGTGTGTGTGTGTGTGTGTGTGTGTGTGTGTGTGTGTGTGTGTGTGTGTGTGTGTGTGTGTGTGTGTGTGTGTGTGTGTGTGTGTGTGTGTGTGTGTGTGTGTGTGTGTGTGTGTGTGTGTGTGTGTGTGTGTGTGTGTGTGTGTGTGTGTGTGTGTGTGTGTGTGTGTGTGTGTGTGTGTGTGTGTGTGTGTGTGTGTGTGTGTGTGTGTGTGTGTGTGTGTGTGTGTGTGTGTGTGTGTGTGTGTGTGTGTGTGTGTGTGTGTGTGTGTGTGTGTGTGTGTGTGTGTGTGTGTGTGTGTGTGTGTGTGTGTGTGTGTGTGTGTGTGTGTGTGTGTGTCTGTGTGTGTGTCTGTGTTTCCGTCGCACCGAAGTAAAGTCAGTGACATAGGTGGTCAAGTAGAGTCGATGTCGCTGAGTACGGATCCGATGTCCGTTTCTGTTGCTAATTTCGCATTTTCGAGATATTCGCAATTAAAATTCGAAAATGTCGAAAATCGACTTTTTCGTCTAATGCACTAGCCGCGCAATTTCTTCAGAAATGGAAGTAGCATGGACCGCGGATCATTTGTAACACAAAAGAAATTTTTTGCAAATGTGGAATTTAATAGAAATACGCGATTATCTGTCAAAATTGCATAAATTGACTAAAATACAACGTTATTTATTGACGAATATGAATGCAGAAATAGAAAGGTCGTATGCCAATAAGGATTTGTGACATAGTTTTACAGTTTTTAAAAATTGCAATTTCGAGATATTTTCAATCAAAATATGGAAATGTCAAAAATCGACTTTTTCACCTGATGATATAGCGGCGAAATATCTTCAGAAATGGAAAGAGTATAGACTGCGGATAATTTGTAACGCAACAGAAATTTTTTGCAATTATGGAATTTAATAGAAATACAGCGATTTTTTCAAAATTCCATAATCGACAAAATTGAACGTCGTTTTTGACGAATTTGAACGCAGAAATGGCAAGGCCGTATGTCAATAAGAATTTGTGACATAGTGTTGCATTTTTAATAAATTCCAGTTTCGAGATATTTAGAATTAAAATTTAAAAAAATGTCAAAATCGAGATTTTCGTCTGATGGCCAGAACAGCTGTTTATTGATGAATGTGCACTCGGAAACACAAATGCGTAGGCTGAACACAGGAATTCGCTCGCACAAAACTCCCGGCAAGTTGTTTTGTTGGATGTGACGTTTTCACGCAGGTAGGAATCATCAGATAAACGGCGTCGTATCATGCCGATAACATATAGCGAACGCGGCGATATCACTGAGCTTCAGATCAGCTGTACAGACAACCGTATCGTGGGGATAGCTGCACTTGGCATTAAGGTACACATTCTCAAGACACTTTCTCCAGATGCGGCTAACGATGTGTACAAAGTTCACTATACTGTTCACCAAAATTTGACAGACACAAAGTATAGGTTGAACTTTTTACACACACAGCTTGTTTCGCCCGGCCTCAGCCGGGCGACACCCTAGGAGAGCTCGGCGTGCGTGCGTGCGTACGTCCGTCGCTCCCAGATCTCGGCGTCGGAAATTCGTAGAACGGAGATCTTGGGCTCTACGGGTAGGTCTCGACTCACTGACCATTCAGCTAAGAGGTTTCGAAATTCAAAAGTTTGAATTGCGCGCGCTACAGTACCCCGAAAGTCATAACGCAAAACGGCTCTGGCTCGCTCGTGTTACGTCGTAGAGCGGCAATCGACACGTCAGGTGAAAGGTCTCGACCCGTTATTTCATGTGACTGCAAAAGTTCTTTCGATTACGCAAACACGCACCGCCGAAAACGCCATTCTCGACATTTTGACGCTAAAATCGTTCTAGCTCGCTCAACTTGCGTCGTAGAGAGACAATCTCGAGGTCAGTGGATAGCTCTCGACCCGCTGATCATTTGTTCACCCACTTGCGAAACTCAAAAATTTGAATTTCGCGAGTTACAGTAACCCGAAGGGTTAAAACGCAAAACGGTTCTAACTCGTCTGTCTTGCGTCGTAGAGAGGTGATCTTGAGCACCTTCGATAGCTCTGGACTCATTGATCATTTGTTCTCCCATTGGTCGAAACTCAAAGTTTGAATTTCGCGAGCTACCGTAACCCAAATGTACGAAAACGCAAAACGGCTCTAACTCGCTCGTCTTACGTCGTAGAGCGGCGATCGACACGTCAGGTGAAAGTTCTCGACGTGTTCTTTCATGCGGCAGCAACAATTTTTAACATTACGCAAACACGCACCACGGGAAACGCCATTCTCGAGATTCGAACACAAATCGCGTTAACTCGCTTGATTTGCGTCGTAGAGAGACGATCTCGAGGTCAGTGGATAGCTCACGACTCACGGATTATTTGCGAAACTTGAAAATTTGAATTTCGTGAGTTACAGTAACCCGAATGTGCAAAAGCACGAAACGGCTCTAACTCGCTCGTGTTACGCCGTAGAGCGGTAATCGACACGCCAATTTTAAGCTCTCGGCGTGCTCTTTCATGTGTCAGCAAACATTTTGTAATCGACTAAAACACGCATCACAGAAACAATAGTTTTGAGTTTTACTCTGAAACTTTCTGAATTGCTCATGTTGCGATTAGAGCGACACTCGGCACGTCATTCTAAGGCTCGCTACGTACTACATAGACGCGCCAAGATAAATAAACTTCGTTTTGCTCCACGGACAGAAGTACGACACCGCTTGATTGCTCATAGTGCGTTCTTTTGTGCTCTGTCATATGTTTGTCAAAACTTTGACACGTTTTTGTCACTTTTTTAGAAGCGTTGCTCGAAAGAGGGATTTTCTTGCTCTGAAAACCAAATCCCGGGCGATATCAATATTGCTAAGCAACACCCTCTTGCGAAGGGGGAGCTCGTGAAGCTTAGCAATACGGGCGACGAGCTCTCGCACTCTCTGCAGAAAGAACGCAACTCTATGCAATGTCAGTCAGAATACAAACTCAACTTTTTAATACCGGAGCTTGTCTCGCAAAGTGTGCATTTCTCGGCTATGCGGTTTTACCATCGGAACAGCTACTTTCAAAATCTCTGAAAAATTCATGTTTCACGAAACTCGGCGCACGATTTTTGACTGAGATTATCGCTGAATTGCAGCCGCATGTACCGTGTCTGTTGTGCATCGCCTCCAACAATAAAGTTTTGCCCCTCGGGTGTTACGTGAGATGTACTCATATTCTCGTTTCGCGTACCTTTGCTACCCTGTGACTTTGGCGGTGATTGACCAATTGCAGGGCGGCTAGTGCCATTTTATTCCCAACATATCGAGCTTTATACAGGGTGTCCCACGGTGGGTTTGGCAACTTTGTTTGCCAACTAGCAGAGATTGAGTGAACCGATCGATTTGAAATTTTTGGTGGTTGTACTACTAAGTATAACTTAGATGTCTGGCAAGTGAGAGCTTTGTAATGTGCAGCATGCGAGAATGACACAGCCGAAAAGTCAAAGTCCCGATTCTCGCGGGAAGCCAGTACGGGAATGGCCGTCACTTGCGCAGGGGTGAACATTCTGTGAAGCGGCAAACGGCATTTGAAGGGCAAGACATCAACCTTTCAGACGATAAACGAAACGGCTCTGTAGCCCAAATGATGCGCGAGATACAGCTAACCAAAGTTGTCTGCATTGTGCCAAGAAGGGCAGCTATGAGCAAAACGTCCACCTGAGCGTCGTCCAAGAGACCCGCAGGCACAATGCGGACTTCTTTGATTGGCTGTATTTCGCGCATTATTTGGGCTACAGAGTCGTTTCTCCTATCATCTGAAAGGTTGCTGTCTTGCCCTTCAAATACCGTTTGCCGCTTCACGGAATGTTCAACCCTGCGCAAGTGACGGCCATTCCCGTGCTGCCTTCCCTCGAAAATGGTACTTTGACTTTTCGGCTGTGTCATTCTCGCAAGTTGAACATGACAAACCTCTCACTTGGCAGACATCTAAGTTAAACATTGTGGTACAACCACCCAAAATTTCGAATCGATCGGTCCACCCAATCTCTGCCAGTTGGCAAACAAAGTTGCCAAACCCACCGTGGGACACCCTGTATTTGATCTTTGGATCGACCCTCTATCATTTGGGGCGCTCAAGTTACAGTGACACAGAAGTGGCATGAAATTGCTCGTGCGCGCGATGCCGGCACTCCACGAGGCCTTATCTTAGTGCACGATTGCAGTCCAACTTCGTTTCACCTAACTCGAGAGTTCCAAATGATAGAGATTCGATCTAGCGATCAATGTAAAACTCATTATGTTGGGAATTAAATGGCATAAGAGGCGTTGCAAGTTACAGGGCAACAAAAGGCACGCTAATCGGCAAAACAAGCTCCGGTATTAAAAAGTTGAGTTTGTATTCTGACTGACGTTGTAAAGAGTTGCGCTCTTTCTGCAGAGAATGAGAATGCGTGAGTTTATCGCCCGCATGCTCCGCTTCACGAGGCCCCGCTTCTCAAGAGGGTATTGCAAAGCAATATTGATTTTGCCCGCAATTTGGTTTTCAGAGCAAGAAGACACCTCTTTCAAGCAACGCTTTTAAAAAAGTGACAAAGACTTGTAAAAGTTTTGGCAAACATCTGACAAGAGCGCACTACGAGCAATCAAACCGTGTCGCACTTCTGTCCATGTAGCAAAGAGCGATCTTAGTGTTAAAATCTCGAGAATGGCGTTTTTTGCGGTGTGTGCTTGCGTTATTGAAAGAATATATTGCTGCCGCATGAAAGAGCACGCCGAGAGCTTTCACCTGACGTGTCGATTGCCGCTCTACGACGTAAGACGAGCGAGTTAGAGCCGTTTTGTGCTTTTGCACCTTCGAGTTACTGTAAGTCGCGAAATTCAAACTTTTGAGTATCGACCGATCGGAGAACAAATGATCAGTGAGTCGAGCTATTCAACAAGCTTAGAGTAAAAACTGGGTACCCGATGATGGTTGATTAGCATTGTATAGTGTTTTGTGCATTTGAGGAGTATATTCCATAGAGTGTCAGAATAGTAAGTTGAGCATTTCTTCGGGGAGTATCTCCGCAGTTACCTCGAGTTTCCAGAGAAAGTTTGTGCCATTGTTGGACAATCGATGCCCATAAGGCGCATTAGTGGGTACTGATCCATAAATGGATCAGGAATGTTCGCCGCAGGTTCACTTTGGGATGAAGAGGGTCTAAATGGGACGACGCCCTTTTCTTTTGGGTCACAAATGCGGATGGGTACGGTACCGTTGCTGTAGATTGCAGAACCGCACAGTGAACAGAATTGCCGCCTTTCGTCTTCGATTGAATAGGTGGCAAAAACGTACGTTGCCAGACACATCCATGGAAAAATATTGCTAAGTTTTAGCCATTTGAAATTGCCGAAATCTGCCATGCTTGAAAAAAACCTTGAAAATATCCCTAATTTTGTGAATTCTAAAATCTGAAACTGCTGTATAATTACTTGACATGCTACGCCCGATTCATCCACGCAACGATATTTTGAATTTTAAGTTGTTTAAAATTGTCGAAATTTGGCGCTTTTGAAAAACCTTGAAAATATCCCTAATTTCGTTAATTATAAAATCTGAAACTATTTGATAAATACTTGGTAGACTATGCTCGATACATCCGTGCAAAGAAGTTTTGAAATTTAAGCTGTTTGAATTTGTCGAAATTTGGAAATTTTGACAAAACCCCTTGAAAATATCCATAATTTCGTTAATTATAAAATCAGAAACTATTTGATAAATACTTGGCAGACTATGCTCGATACGTCCGTGCAAAGAAGTTTTGAAATTTAAGCTGTTTGAATTTGTCGAAATTTGAGAATTTTGACAAAAACCTTAAAAATATCCCCAATTTCGTTAATTATGTTCGCTGAAACTATTTGATAAATACTTGGCAGACTATGCTCGATACATCGGTGCAAAGAAGTTTTGAAATTTAAGCTGTTTGAATTTGTCGCAATTTGGGAATTTTGACAAAAACCTTGAAAATATCCCTAATTTCGTGAATTCCAAAATTCAAGACTATGTCACAAATTCATTGCGTCTTATGCCCTTTTCATTTCAGCAAAAAGTTTGCCGATACGACTTGTAAATAAAAGTGTCATTTTTGACATTTTTGTATTTTAATTGTAAATATCTCGAAATAGGGAAATTAGCAACAGAAACGGACAACGGCACGTTACTCAGCGCATTCGACTCCATCGGGTGGCACTAACCGTCATGCCTAGTTTTGTGACACACACACACACACACACAGACGGAAACACGAACAGACAATAGCGTCCGTATATATACTCGCCGCGCTGGGGCGCGGCGAAATAAACTCAAGATCGTCTCTCTACGACGCACGCTGATCGAATTAGAGCGATTGTAGTGTAAAAATGTCGAGAATGTCGCTTTTCGTGTTGCGTGTTTGCGTAATTAAGAAACTTCTGCAGCCGCATAAAAGAACGCGTCGACAGCTTTCACCTGACGTGTCGATTGCCGCTCTACGACGCAAGACGAGCGAGCTAGAGCCGGTTTGCGTTTTGACCTTCGGGTTACTGTAGCGCGCGCAATCCAAGCTTTTGAATTTACACCGATGGGAGAACAAATGATCAGTGAGTCGAGAGCTATCCAATAAGCTCGAGATCGTCCCTCTACAACGCAAGTTGAGCGAGTCAGAGCGATCTTAGCGTCAAAATGTCGAGAATGGCGTTTTCCGCGGTGCGTGTTTGCGTAATTGAAAAAACTTTTGCTGCCGCATGAAAGAGCACGTCGAGAGCTTTCACCTGACGTGTCGATCGCCGCTCTACGACGTAAGACGAGCGAGCTAGAGCCGTTTTGCGTTTCGACCTTCGGGTTACTGTAGCGCGCGGAATTCAAACTTTTGAATGTCGCTTTTTCGAGGCACGTTATCAGCAAGTCGAGACCTATCCGTAGAGCCCAAGATCGTCTCTCTACGACTTTCCAACGCCGAGATCTGAGAGCGTGACGGACGCACGCACGGACGCACGCACGCACGCACGCACGCCGAGCTCTCGTAGGGTGTCGCCCGCCTGAGGGCGGGCGAAATAAGCACACCTCGCGCTACACTAACTTTTAACATTAATCATGGCATATATGGGTCTATTGTGTGTTAATTTCCCAACTCTCAGCTGTGTGCATGCAGAGTTATGAAGGCTGGCAACTAGTCACTTTAACACTACTAACTTTGTGCAAATTGGCCTGCACGACCATGCCAACAAAGGTTTACACTTTCTGCCTGTTGTAGACAACAGCCGCCACCAATCTTCACCGTTGTAGACGCCGGTCCCTCAATCGCCGAAACCGGCACTAATGGTGGGTTGCTCGGCTGTCACAGAAACCTTGCTCCCCTAGGTTACACGTATTGTTTAGACGTCAGTCACTCCCTCTACGTTGGATTCCTGCACAATACGCATTTCAGCAGAATCTCTTATTTGGGCACCCCTGTGAACCTCTACCTACAGAGCACCGAGCGCCCTGTACAATCTGTTTCTCTTTCTCTTCCTTCCTTCCGCTCTTTCCTCTCTTCTCCTTCCTCTCTTTCAAGACTAAGTTTCGTTTCTCTTCCAGGCATAATACCAGGCGGTGGGACCAGCCGCAATGCCACTACGTCACATCGGTGAGTTGCCAGTATATCCAGAGCTTGTAGATTGCTGTCCTTGAACAGTCTGCAGTGCTGTTGTTGACTGCCAAAAACTCCAAGAATGCCCACAATAGACAATTAAACACCTCTAAATGGTTGCTTTCTAAACAATTCTATGCAACTAGCAAAACAACTGTTACACTCAGGTTCAACTCAAGGCTCTACTAAATCGGCACCGCAGAGATAACAGGGCAGACTAGCATGGCTATCATTCGCTCCGCAAACATCGATTTATTACCCTACTTTTGTGCGTGTTTCGTGATTACCGCAAAATGCCTAGCGTGACCAAAAACGGCTTTGCACCCATCGATTGACTGATTTCCGGTACCTTCTTTAAGACAGGTCGCGGGGTGGTCAAACTGTCTATTTCGTTTCTAACAATTTCACGCTTGGCTTGGCATACGGCGTCGTGAACAACGACCGCATTGATCGATTGATCGAATTGATTGTCCGTATTCATCGAGTTCACACAGTTGTTGACTGCAAGACCTCTTCACTGAAAGATCTTCTCGGCCAGCCAATCCCCGTAGAAGGGCACTTTGACAAAGACGTTGGGAACTGTGGGGTCACAGCTGAGGTTGCCGTACGAGACGACACCGGCCAGATACCACGTGACGTCGTCTGAACTATGTGCGTAGTGCGTACATAATGAAATGTACCTAAAGCAGCTCTGAACGGCACTCATGCTACAGACGGACTGTAGCAGGCTTAACCACCTTTGCAGTAGAGGCCGCCTCCTGAATCCCCGTGGCATGTTCCCCGGCAGTTGCTTTGCGTACAGACGCTCTTGTCGCCCACAGACACGTTTCGTTTGCTGCAATGGGGTTGGACTAGCGCAATTTGTGGCCGGACAGTCAAGCTTAGCACCCGCGCGCGCACGTACACACGCAGGGAGGCACACGCACGCACGCACGCACGCACGCACGCGCGCACGCACGCACGCACGCACGCACGCACGCACGCACGCACGCACGCACTCACTCACCGCCAATAGGACTGGCATCTGCTCAACGAGATGAGCGGCAGGGTGGCCTGCTGGAGCATGCCTGGGGTCTTGTGAAACGGTTTGCTATCACGCTGCACGTTCGTCGTCCCAAAGCCCGTCACGACGCAATCCCTGGGGAGCCGAAAGCTGCTGTCTGCCAAGCAGATGGGTCGTACGTAGGCGGTCCAGTTGAACGGGTGCATCAGGCGGACGACGGCGATGTCATTGTTATAGGAAGGGTCGAAATGCGGATGGATGTCCACAGAATGGGGCCATCCAAGTTGTCTGGCAGGGCTACTCTCGACGGCGGCAGAAGAGAAGCCATTATGGCTGAAGAAGTAGACTCCAGCCACAACTTGGAAGTTGCTGAAAGAAGAGATGTGGCTGAAAGGATCTCGCTGCGCAAAGAAGAATGGCGATCGGAATACCCAGGTACTCAACCACACGACGGAGGTGTAAGGGTAAAAGAAGCAGTGACCGTAAAGGGCGAAGGTGGACTGGTGGAGTCGTGCTAAAATTTGCTTGGGAAACACCTGAGGCGTAGAGATGTTCACCGGCCGAAAATTTCGGCCTGCAGCCGGCCAGCAATAGTTTCTGTGGCCTGTAGCCGGCCTGTGGCCTGTTAGCGATGTAATGGCCGGCCGGTTGCCGGCCTGCAAAGTGCGGAGTGGCCGGCAGCCGGCCTGTGGCCTGCGGACCATTCTTAGGTCCAATTTAACAGAGGGAACCACGTGGCGCGAGACTTCCCTCCTTCAATATTTGCCAGTTCACTTCAAGCGCCGCAGGCGAAGTGCCTGTCATTATCTTTGTGGGGGGGGGGGGGGGGGGGGGGGGGGGGGGGGGGATTGTGGGGCAAAGGGATATGAAACTGAGCTCCGTTCCAATTCCAAGTTATCATAGGTCTTCCTCAGCCACCATCAGCAAATAACGCGCCGCTTTCACAATGGCTAGAACAAGATTTCACCTTGTTACTGTAATACGTAGGTACTGTACCACCCACATACGCACTTCTTGTCAAGACGGCTTTCGCTGAAGCAGTGTGCCGCCGTCAGGACCGTGCTCTCGCCGACGATGGTGCCCGCACAGACGTGGTTTCCGGAAAGCTTCCTCAATTGGACGGTCCATGGCCAACTGTAGGGGTTGGCGTCCACGCCTCCAATCACGTAGCCTCGTGCGGACTGGGAGCATCTGGAGCTCGTCTCCACTGGAGGAATGGGTTGCCTGCCGCAAGTGGGCTCCTGAACAGGCCAACGTCAA